>MCJB01048043.1:0-50678 GCA_002018475.1 Nicotiana obtusifolia
AGAGGCCGTGGACGCGGTCGTGGTCGTGGTCGTGGCAGAGGCAGAGCAGCTAGGGCAGCACCTGTTAATCCATCAGCTGCCCCAGCTCAAGATCAGGCTCCAGCTGCACCGGCTCGGGCACCGACTGTGCCAATTGTGATTCCAGGTCTTCAGGAGACCTTGGCCCAGATCTTATCAGTTTGCACTGGCCTGGCTCAGGCGGTTACAGCCACCACAGCCGCAACTATTTTGCATGCCGGGGGAGGCAATCAAACCCCTGTTGCCCGTACACCTAAGCAGGTAGTGTAGGGACATCAGATGCCGGGGGCATCTCCATCCCAGTCGGTTGCACTAGCTCATGAATTCATAGTACCAGTCATGCCAGATGATGAGCAGCGTCGTCTTGAGAGGTTTGGCAGACTCCAGCCTCTGTCATTCAGTGGTGCTGAGGGCGAGGATGCCCAGGGTTTTCTTGACAAGTGTCAGCGAATGCTCCGAACAGTCGGGATTCTTGAGTCTAGTGGTGTGGCATTTACCACATTTCAGTTTATGGGAGCTGCCTTTAATTGGTGGGAGGCATATGAGAGGCGTAGGCTAGATAATGCAGCGCCCCTTACTTGGCAGCAGTTCTCCGCTCTTTTTTTGGAGAAGTATGTGCCACAGTCCCGCAGAGAGGAGCTACGTAGACAGTTCGAATGGTTGCGACAGGGGGATATGACTGTGTCGTAGTATGAGTCAAGATTTTTTGAATTGGCTCGTCATGCTGTCTGGATGGTTCCGATTGATGGTGAAAGGATTAGGAAGTTTGTGGATGGCCTTAATTATCATCTCCGTATCCTCATGACCAGGGAGAGAGTATTGGGTGCCACCTTCGAGGAGGTGGTCGATATAGCTCGCGAGATTGAGATGGTTCGCCGTCAGGAGCGAGAAGAGAGGGAGGCCAAGAGGCCTCGAGGATCGGGCAGCTACAGTGGTACTCCTTCGAGGCGCCAGCTTCAGCAAGGTAGAGGTCGTTCCTCAGCCTGCTCAGTTAGCTCGTCCAGAGTATCGTGGGGCATCTGCAGGTCGTGGTTATCATGGGTTGCAACAGGGCCAGTCATCACTCAGCGCCCTTCCAGCTCATGCTCCGTCAGCCCAGGGTCCTTCTATGCTGAGTGCACCTGCTAGACACTTCGGTGCGAGAGGTTCCCTTCATTCCTCTTCTCCAGCGCCAGGGAGTTGTTATGAGTGTGGCGAGATAGGCCACATGCGGAGGCAATGTCCTCACTTTGGTGCTAGATCGTCCCAACAGAGGGGTCAGCCCTCGACTTCTGCTCCAGTTACTTTACCAAAAGCCCAGCCAACTAGGGGTGGAGGTCAGGCAGCCAGGGGTCGCCCCAGAGGGGGAGGTCGAGCAGGCGGTGGCCAGGCTCGATTCTATGCTATTCCAGGCAGGACAGATGCCAGTGCTTCAGATGCCGTTATTACAGGTATTGTTTCAGTCTGCCACAAAGATGCCCCTGTATTATTTGATCCTGGTTCCACCTATTCATATGTATCCTCATATTTTTCTCATTATTTGGGTACGCCCCGGGAGTTTCTTGCTTTACCTGTTCATGTGTCTACCCCGGTGGACGATACTGTTGTTGTAGACTGTGTGTACCGGTCGTGTGTAGTAACTATTGGGGGTCTGGAGACCCGAGTGGACCTATTGCTATTAAGCATGATAGACTTTGATGTCATTTTGGGCATGGATTGGTTATCTCCTTGTCGTGCTATTTTAGATTGTCATGCTAAGACAGTTACTCTGGCTATGCCGGGTGTACCGCGGATCGAGTGGCGTGGTGTGACTGATTATGTTCCTAGTAGGGTGATATCATTCTTAAAGGCCCAGCGTATGGTTGGGAAGGGTTGCCTTTCATAACTAGCGTTTGTAAGGGATGTTGGAGCTGAGACTCCAAGCATTGACTCTGTTCCAGTTGTGAGGGATTTTCTCGATGTCTTTCCTGCAGACCTACCGGGCATGCCACCGGACAGGGATATTGATTTTGGTATTGACCTGGTGCCGGGCGCTCAGCCCATCTCCATTCCACCGTATCGTATGGCACCAGCAGAGTTGAAAGAATTAAAGGAGCAACTTCAGGAACTCCTAGATAAGGGGTTCATTCGGCCTAGTGTGTCACCTTGGGGTGCACCGGTTTTGTTTGTAAAGAAGAAGGATGGCACGAGGAGAATGTGCATCGATTATAGGCAATTGAACAAGGTAACAATCAAAAACAAATATCCTTTGCCTCACATTGATGATTTATTTGACCAGCTTCAGGGAGCACGAGTGTTCTCCAAGATTGATCTCCGTTCAGGATATCACCAGTTAAAGATCAGGGATGCAGATATTCTTAAGACTGCTTTCCGGACTAGATATGGTCACTATGAGTTTCTTGTTATGTCTTTCGGGCTGACCAATGCCCCAGCAGCATTCATGCAGTTGATGAACAATGTATTTCGGCCCTATCTAGATTCGTTCGTTGTGGTATTCATTGATGATATTCTGGTGTACTCGCGTAGTCAGGAAGAGCACCGCAGAGCATTTGCGAGTTGTATTGCAGAGATTAAGGGAGGAAAAGCTCTATGCAAAATTCTCTAAGTAGCAAAATTCTCTAAGTTTGAGTTTTGGCTCAATTCAGTGGCTTTCTTGGGGCACGTAGTGTCCAGCGAGGGCATACAGGTTGATCCAAAGAAGATAGAGGTGGTTCAGAGTTGGCCTAGACCGTCCTCAGTCACAGAGATTCGTAGCTTCCTTGGGTTGGCAGGCTACTATCGCCGGTTTGTTCAGGGATTCTCATCCATTGCATCGCCCATGACCAAATTGACTCAGAAGGGTGTTCCATTTGTATGGTCGGACAAGTGTGAGGAGAGCTTTCAGAAGCTCAAGACAGCCTTGACCATAGCTCCAGTATTGGTTCTACCATCAGCCTCAGGTTCGTATACCGTATATTGTGATGCTTCGAGAGTTGGGATCGGTTGTGTACTAATGTAGGAGGGTAGAGTTATTGCTTATGCTTCTCGTCAGTTGAAGCCCCATGAGAAGAACTACCCCGTACATGAATTGGAGCTTGCTGCCATAGTCCATGCATTGAAGATTTGGAGGCATTACTTGTACGGAGTATTTTGTGAGGTGTTCACTGATCATCGTAGCCTTCAACATTTGTTCAAGCAAAAGGATCTTAATCTGAGGCAGCGGAGATGGTTGGAGTTGCTCAAGGATTATGATATCACTATATTGTATCATCCGGGAAAGGCCAACGTGGTGGCCGATGCTTTGAGCCGAAAGGCAGTGAGTATGGGGAATTTGGCATACATTCCAGTTGGGGAGAGACCTCTCGCAGTTGATGTCCAGACCTTGGCCAATAGGTTTGTGATACTAGATATCTCAGAATCCAATCGGGTGTTGGCTTACGTGGTTTCTCGGTCTTTGTTATATGATCGCATCAGGGAGCGTCAGTATGATGATCCGCATTTGCTTGTCCTTATGGACAGAGTACAGCATAATGATGCTAAAGATGTGACCATCAGCGACGATGGAGTGTTGAGGATGCAGGGTCGGATTTGTGTACCTAATGTGGATGGGCTTCGGGAGTTGATTCTGGAAGAGGCCCATAGCTCGCGGTATTCCATTCATCCGGGTGCCGCAAAGATGTATCAGGACTTGAAACAACATTACTGGTGGAGAAGGATGAAGAAGGATATTGTGGTATTTGTAGCTCGGTGTCTCAACTGTCAGCAGGTAAAGTATGAGCATCAGAGACCGGGTGGCTTGCTTCAGCAGATGGCTATTCCTGAGTGGAAATGAGAGCGGATCACTATGGACTTTGTTGTTGGACTTCCACGGACGTTGAAGAAGTTCGATGCTATTTGGGTGATTTTGGATCGGTTGACCAAGTCTGCGCACTTCATTCCTGTGTGTACCACCTATTCTTCAGAACGGTTGGCAAGGATTTATATCCGAGAGATTGTTCGGCTGCATGGTGTTCCAGTTTCTATCATTTCAGATAGAGATACTCAGTTCACTTCGCAGTTCTGGAAAGCCGTGCAGAGGGAGTTGGGTACTCAGGTGGAGTTGAGCATAACTTTTCATCCCCAGACGGATGGGCAGTCCGAGCATACTATCCAAATATTGGAGGACATGTTGCGTGCATGTGCTATTAATTTCGGAGGCTCATGGGATGAATTTCTGCCGCTTGCAGAGTTTGCTTATAACAACAGCTACCAGTCAAGCATTCAGATGGCTCCGTATGAGGCTCTGTATGGGGGACGGTGTAGATCTCCAGTTGGTTGGTTCGAGCCCCACGAGGCCAGGCTATTGGGGACTGACTTGGTTCAGGAGGCTCTAGAGAAGGTGAAAGTGATCCAGGAAAGGCTCCATAAAGCGCAGTCGAGGCAAAAGAGTTATGCCGATAGGAAGGTTTGAGATGTGTCCTATATGGTTGGCGAGAAGGTCTTGCTAAAAGTTTCACCCATGAAAGGTGTTATGAGATTCGGGAAGAAAGGCAAATTGAGTCCTCGGTTCATTGGACCGTTTGAGGTGCTTCGGAGTGTTGGGGAGGTGGCTTATGAGCTTGCTCTGCCACCTAGTCTGTCGAGTGTACACCCAGTATTTCATGTTTCTATGCTCCGGAAGTATATTGGGGACTCGTCTCATATTTTGGACTTCAGCACGATTCAGTTGGATGATGGTTTGACCTATGAGGTGGAGCCAATGGCGATTTTGGATCATCAGGTTTGGAAGTTGAGATTCAAGGAGATAGCTTCAGTGAAAGTTCAGTGGAGAGGTCGGTCCGTGGAGGAGGCTACCTGGGAAACCGAGCAAGAGATGCGGAGCAGATATCCTCACCTATTCGAGGCTCCAGGTATGTTTCTTGACTCATTCGAGGACGAATGTTTATTTAAGTGGGGGAGAATGTGACGACCCAGCTAGTCGTCTCATGAGTTGCCGCTCCGTTTTCCCCATTTCTATCTTATTATGCCTCGTTATCCGTGTTTTATATAATCATGTTGAATAGTTTGCGTTCGAAGTAGATTTGGTAAGAAATGAGACACTTGGTCTCTTTCAAGAAGGTTTAGACTGGAAAAGTCAAGCGGATGTTGACTTAGGAGTTAGAGGGATCGGATGTGAGTTCTGACGGTTCGGCTAGTTTTGGGATGTGATTTATGACTTAGGAGTGTGATCAAAATGGGTTTTGGAGGTCCGGTATAGAGTTAGGCTTGAATTGGTGAAGTCAGAATTTTGGCAATTTCCGGTTGATAGGCGAGATTTTGATCCGAGGGTCGGAATGAAATTCCGAAAGTTGCTGTAGCTTTGATATGTGATTTAGGACTTGTGTGAAAAATTTCAGGTCAATCGGACGTGGTTGGTTGGGCTTAGATCAGAAGAGCGACTTAGAAGATCTTGAAGTCTTTAGGCTTGAATCCGACGCGAATTTGGCGTTGAGAGGTTGTTTTGAGCGTTCCGAAGGTTGGAACAAGTTTGAATAAGGTTATGGGGTAGGTCGGTATATTTGGTTGAGGTCCCAACGGCCTCAGGTGAGTTTTGGGTGGTTAAACGGGCCATTTCATCGTTGGAATGAAAAATCTACAGAAAAACCAGAGACAAAATGCGGTCGCATTTCTCAAATGCGGACCGCATATCTCACAATGAGATAGCAAACTCAAACAGATTTCTGGGCAAGATTCGTGTCAAGAATGCGGTCAGCAATGCGGTCGCATTTCTGAAATGCGGACCGCAAACCATGCTTCGTGCTGAATTGCGGTGAAGGCTAGGGTTACCTTTGCGATGGTCGCGTCAAATATGCGGACCGCATATCTGTTATGCGACAGATATGCGATCACATTTTAGGCCTGCCAGGGGCGTTTTTGTCTCGATTTTTGACCCCTTTATAAATAGAAATCAGTACCCATTTGCCATGCAAAAAACCCATTTTCGTTACCCACGAAGAGGAACACCTCCAAACACCATAAAATCACAGCAAATCAACATCAAAACTATATCCAAAAGGAGATTTTCTTGGACAAATTCTTAAAAGAAGGAGTTTTGGCCATCTTGAATATAGTTTGAGCCATTGAACTTGGATTTGCAACTAATCTTGAAGGGATTTTTGGAAGATTTTCAAGGGAAACATCGGGATTCGACGCGCGCGGAGGCCAATTCAAAGGGCAAAGGCGTCGCGGGCTAAGAATTTAGCCGGTTCGAGGTGAGTAATGATTGTAAATGATGTTCTGAGGGTCTGAAACCCTGGATTGCACATCGTAGTGCTATATTGAGGTGAGGCACGCGCTCGATGATGAGCATGGGGTCGTTTACTACTGGGAATTATGACTTGGTCCACCCCGTTTGATGATTTTTACCACATATTTGATTGAAACTTATTTGATATCATCATGTTTTGGGCTGATTGCCACATTTGGGCTTCGTGCCGGTTATTTGAAACCTTTGGGGGTATTCATCACTGTTTCCTCACTGTTTTGATTCATTACTTGAACTCAGTCATGTTGTTTTCCACTGTTTTACAACTCAGCCAGTTTTACTCAGTTTTGAGATTTAAATGACATTTTATATGATATAAATGGGATCAGGTGGCACGCCGCCACGAGATATGATATAAATGGGATCAGGTGGCACGCCGCCACGAGATATGATATAAATGGGATCGGGTGGCACGCCGCCACAAGATATGATGTAAATGGGATCGGGTGACATGCCGCCACGAGATATGATATAGCGCTTGGGCCGTAAGAGGCCCCTCCCGGAGTCTGTACACCCCCAGTGCGCGTAGGGTACCCGTTGTGATGTAACATATAGCCCGAGGGGCTGATATTGTGATGTGATATGCCCGAGGGGCTGATACTGTACCATGTGATATGCCCGAGGGGCTGATACTGTTTTATGATATTGCCCGAGGGGCGTGCTTGTTGTTAAAAGATACTGAGCCCGAGGGGCGATTTTAAATGTTTTCTTTTACTTCACGTTAGTTCTTGAAAGACTTACATGTTTCACCTGTTGAACGGAGTTTCTACTTGATTCTCACCGATTTACTGTTTTAATGATGTTTTATTGCTTCAATATAGATTGCCTTGTGCTTGTGTGTGGTTTCTGCTTTCCGCCATTATTTATGATTATTACTCACTGAGTTGGAAGTACTCACATTACTCCCTGCACCATGTGTGGAGATTCAGGCGCTATTGATTCCGCTCCGAGGCATTGACTACGACTGTCAGAGCGGTGAGTCAGAGACTACGAGGTAGCTGTTGGCGTCCGCAGCCCTGTATCTCTTTTATCTTGTTGTTTCCACTTTCTTCAAACAATTGTTCCAGAGATATTGTAATAGTAATCTTATTGTTAGGATTTCATTAGTTGCTCATGACATTGTGACACCCCGGTTTGGGCTGTTGTCGGGAGGGTCAGCTATGTTCCGCAATTTGTTGTTATTAAAATATGTAAGTACTATCTTAACTGTTTAAATCGAGGTTTTGTTTGAATTGGCTAGCCTTGTCTTCACGAGAGACGCCATCACGACCGGGTTTGGGATTTTGGGTCGTGACAGTGATGTGGCATACTTTGATTGGTTTAAATATGGTGGCCTGGATTACCATAGTGGAAAGAGAGGGACGAGTTTGGATTGGGTCAGATAGAATTGGGCTTGGGTATTGGGATGTTGTTGATTTAAAGAATAGCCATTTTGTGTTTAATTGAGGAATTGCAATTATAGCCTTTTGGTCTTCTAACCCTTTAAAATCAATTTAAATAAAATTAATTATTTTCAATAAAATATCGTAAAATTATAATCATCAAACATACTATTAATGATTATAATTAATTATTTATGAAATACTTTGTCTTCTAAATTATATCACTAAATTTTAAACATAATAATCTAATTAATCCGGATTTGAAAAATAACTCATTAAATTAATTAGAAAGCCTAGATGGTGTATTTAAGAAATTTCCTTAATGACAAAAGTAGTAAGTATATTTATAATTACATAATGTTAGTACTAGATTATGAATTTCGGAACTAATACTTGATTATTTTGTAAAAATAGGTATTTATTGATAGAAAATACTTTCAAAACATTCATTGTAAATTATTAAGTATAATAAATTAATTTTAAAAGGGAGAGTCAAAATTGACCGTCAACAGACATCACCTCCCATATATGGCCTCGTACGGAGCCATCTGGATATTCGACTGATAGCTATTATTGTAGGCAAACTTTGCTAGAGGTAAGAATTCGTTCCATGAACCTCCAAAATCAATAACACATGCATGTAACATGTCCTCCAATATCTGAATAGTGCGCTCGGATTGTCCATCCGTCTGAGGATGTAACGTGATACTCAACTAGACCCACACACCCAACTCGCACTCCACGACTCTCCAATTATGCAATGTGAACTGCATGCCTCGGTCAAAAATGATGGAAATAGTCACACCGTGCAGGTAGATAATCTCTCGGTTGTAAATTTGAGCCAACCGCTTTGAAGATAGGAAGTCATCACCGAAATAAAGTATGTGGACTTAGTCAACCGTTCCATAATAACCCAGACTGCATCATATTTCCTCAATGTCCGTGATAAGCCTGCCACAAAATTCATAGTGATGCCCTCCCACTTCCACTCCGATATCTCCAATATCTGATTCAATCTACCCGGTTTCTAATGCTCGTATTTCACCTGTTGATAATTAAAACAGCGAAATACATATGCAATAATATCTTTCTTCATCTTTTGCCACCAATAGTGCTGTTTCAAGTCATGGTACATCTTCGTGACACCTGGGTGAATGGAATAGCACTAACTGTGGGCCTCCTCGAGGATCGACTCTCTCAACCCATTCAACAATTGGAATACAAATCCGGCCTTAAAGCTGCATAACGCCATCATCTCCAATCATAACCTCCTTAGCACCACCCCGCTGCACCGTGTCTTTCAACACCAACAAGTGAGGATCATCAAACTATCGAGCCTTGATACACTCCAACAATAATGACTTTTCCACTACACAAGAATGAACCCGACTAGGCTCCGAAACATCTCATTTCACAAATCAATTAGCGAAAGATTGAACATTCATAACTAGTGCTGTGTCCACTACCGGTAAATATTCTAAACTACCCATGTTTTCGGCCTTCCTACTCAATGCATCGACCACTACATTGGCCTTCCCCGAATGATATAATATGGTGATATCATAGTCATTCAACAACTCTAACCATCTTGGTTTCCACAAATTAAGGTCTTTCTGCTTGAACAGGTGCTGGAGACTCCGATGGTTGGTATAGACCTCACATGGAACGCCGTATAGATAGTGCCTCCAAATCTTCAGCACATGAACAATGGCGGCCAACTCTAAATCATGCACATGGTAATTCTTCTCATGAACCTTCAACCGTCGAGACGCGTAGGCAATCACTCCATATCCTGCATCAATACCCCACCAAGCCAATACACGATGCAACACAATAAACGGTGTCAAATCCCAAACCTATATGCAACACCAACATTAGGGCTGTAGTCAATGCAGTCTTGAGCTTCTGAAAGCTCAACTCGTACTCGTCGGACCATCTAAAAAGAGCACCCTTCTGGGTCAACTTGGTCAATAGGACTAACATATATGAAATTCCTCCACGAACCGGCGATAATAACCCGCCAAACCCAAGAAGCTCCGAATCTTTGCACCTGAAGTAGGTCTAGGCCAGTTCCGAACTTTGTCAATTTTCTTAGGATCCACCTTAGTGCCCTCAAAAGATACAACAAGGCCCAAAAATGCAATCGAGTCCAACCAGAACTCACACTTTAAAAACTTGGCACATAACTGACGATCCCTCAATGTTTGAAGTACGATCCACAGATGCTGCTCATGCTCCTCTCTATTGCGTAAGTAAACCAAAATATCATCAATGAAGACGATCACAAAAGAATCCACATAGGGCTTATCACCCGGTTCATCAAATCCATAAAAGCTGTTGGGTCATTAGTCAAGCCAAATAACATCAGTAAGAACTCGTAGTGACCATGTCCGAAAAGTAGGGACATCTGATGCCGTAAACATCAACTGATGGTAGCTAGATCTCAAGTCAATCTTTGAAAACACTTTGGCACCATGAAGTTGGTCAAATAAGTCATCAATCCTCGGTAATAGATACTTGTTCTTGATAGTAACTTTATTTAGCTGCCTGTAATCTATACACATCCTCTTAGAGATGTCTTTCTTCTATACAAACAACATCGGTGCACCCCAGGGCGAGACACTAGGTCTAATGAATCCCTTATCAAGAAAATCCTGCTACTGCTCCTTTAATTCTTTCAACCCAACTGGGGCCATATGGTATGGCGAGGTAGAAATGGGTTGAGTGCCCGAGACAAAGTCAATGCAGAAGTCGATATCTATGTCAGATGGCATCCCCGGCAAATCTGTAGGAAGAATCTTTGGAAACTCGTGCACAACTGAAACCAAATCCATGGAAGGAACCTCCGCACACGGATATAGGCTAAATATGCTAAATACCCCTTCTCGACCATACACTGAGCCTTCACGTACAAAATGACCTTGCTAGTAGAATGGCGAGGAGTCCCTCTCTACTCCAATCGAGGCAACCCAAACATGGCTAATGTCACCGTCTTGATGTGACAATCCAAAATAGCATGATAAGGTGATAACCAATCCATGCCCAAGATCACGTCAAAATCCACCATATCAAGTAATAGGAGGTCTACCATAGCCTCATAGCTCCTAATAGTGACCAAACAAGCACGATATACCCGGTCTACCACAATAGAATCCCCAACATGGCTAATGTCACCCCAACATGGCGAGGAGTCCCTCTCCACTCCAATCGAGGAAACCCCAACATGGCTAATGTCACCGTCTTGGTGTGACAATCCAAAATAGAATGATAAGGTGATAACCAATCCATGCCCAAGATCACGTCAAAATCCACCATATCAAGTAATAGGAGGTCTACCATAGCCTCATAGCTCCTAATAGTGACCAAACAAGCACGATATACCCGGTCTACCACAATAGAATCCCCAATAGGTGTAAACAAATAAACAGGAGCACTCAAAGAATCACGAGACATATCCAAATATGAAGAAAAATAGGATGACAATATGAATAAGTGGAACCTGGATAAAATAGAATTGATGTATCTCTATGGAAAACTAGAAAAACACCTATGATGACCGCATCCGATGATTCTGCCGCAGGTGTAGTTGGAAATGCATAAGAACGGGGCTGAGCCCCACCACTTTGACCTCCGCCTCTCGGACGGCCTCTAACTGGCTGGCCTCCACCTCTAATGGCCTGACGACCAACTCTAGCTGCCTGACCCCTGCCTCTAGCTGGCTGAGCAGTTGGTGGAGCAATAGGTGCCGGAATTATGGCACGAGTACCCTGCTGTGGTTTGCTGCTCCTCAATCTAGGACAGTACCTTCTGATATAACATGCATCACTACACTCAAAGCAACCCCGCAGTTGGCCTAACTGCTGAGTCTAAAATAATCTCTGATGACCCGAATGATCACCGTAGTAACTCTATAGTAGTGGTGCACTGATAGGAGCTGTAGGCGTACTGAATAGTGGCTGCTCAGGATGAGATTCATAAGAACCACGACTGTCTGAAGCACCGGTATGCTACTTGAAATGCTGACTAAATTGGCCTGTGAGGATGGCCTATACCAAATGAACCCCTACCTCCAAATGAGGCACCACTTAACCACCAAAATGATGAGGGCTCTTCTCAAATGCCACCTTCCTGCCCTGACCATGAATCCTCTTGATCCGTCTAACATTAATCTCTACAACTAGGTTGAAAGAAATATCATCATCAGTCTCTCTGGCCATCTGCAACTTGATACCATAAGTGAGGCCATCTCTAAACCTCCTCACCCTCTTCCTCTCATTAGGGATCAAAACAACTGCATGGTGAGATAGGTCCACGAATCTAGTCTCGTACTGTGTAACAGTCATGCTACCTTGTTGTAGATGCTCAAACTAGATGCGGTGGTCCTCTCTCAGGATAAAAGGGATGAACTTCTCTAAGAGTAGTTGTGAGAACTGATCCCAGTTGAGTGGAGGTGAACCTGCTAGTCTGCCTCTGACATAATCCTGCCACCATCTCATGGCAGAATCGGTTATCTGAAACACTGTGAAGTTGAGTCCATTGGAATCCACAATACCCATGTAGTGCAACACCTCATGGCAACAATCTAAGTAATCTTGTGGGTCCTTAGAAGGTGTACCATCAAAATGAATAGGAAAGAGCTTGGTGAACTTGTCCAACCTCTTCAATCTCTCTGACGACATAGCGGGTCTATCCCCGGGATGAGCTACCCTAACTACTGCAACTGCCGGAGTCTAATATATGGGAGCCATCTGCTCCAAAGTTTGAGTAGCAGGAGTTTGGACTCCTCCACTAGCCTGAGAGACGGCTGGCGCTACTGGAAATACACTAGCCTAGGCCACGCTCTCCATAAGACCGACCAGATAAGCGTCCTGAAGTATGGAGGTGGCAATGAACCCCTCTAGGAGTTGTGCTAGTATAACTGGTACGATTTGAACAGGAACCTTATCCTTTTACTCGATCTGAGGCTCTGCGATAGGTGCTACGGTACGGGCTCTAGGTTGAACTCTGCATGTGCCTCTGCTTCTGGCTCCACCTCGACCCCGGCCCCTACCCTTGGTAGTGGTTACAACCTGGGGCTTCGACTCCTTCTTGATTTTGGATGATGTGCGTGTCCTTACCATCTGCTAGAGAACAAGAATAGAATGGTTCAAACTTCAGTGATAGAATAAAGTCGTATGATAGAGAATGAAAGAAGTGACATTTCCTGAATCTCTATAGCCTCTAGAAGATAAGTTCAGACGTCTCAGTACTGATCCTCCAAACTCTACTAGGCTTGCTTATGACTCGTAAGACTTAGGCAACCTAGTGCTCAGATACCAGCTTGTCACAACCCGAAATTCCAACCATGGGCCGTGATCATGCCTAACCTCTACTTGCTACGCAAGGCAACATTAGCTAATCAATTATCCATTTTAACAATTTCAAACATAGTAATAATGATAAATAATGATTGGTAAATTTGAAATGCATAAGATAAATCCAAAAATAACACGGTCTAGACTAATCCCATAAATACAATGTCACCAGTACATGATCAACTATAGTACTACAAAATATGATCTGAACGAAATACAATTGTTTGAACGAAATAAAAAGTCCAGACATCATAGAAGGGGACTTCAGGGATTGCGAATGCCAACAACTCTACCTCAAATCTCCTAGGCTAGTCAATCCGAGCAAAACTCCTCTACACGCCACTGGGACCAAAACCGAGATCTGCACAAGAAGTGCATAAGTGTAGTGTGAGTACAACCGACCCCATATACTCTGTATGTGCCGAGCCTAACCTTGATGAAGTATTGACGAGGCTATGACGAAATACTCACAATAAGCCTCTACAAATAATAATAACATAATACGAAAATATGGTAAAACAGACTCGAAGGTCAACTACCTGAGGGCCCCAGAATAACACCATCTCAAACCACATATCACTTTACCGAGATAAAAATCTACAACTACAAATAGCTACAACACGTCATACTTTATTGCGGCGCGCAACCCGATCCTAAAATTTAACAAAATATATGTTGCGATGTGCAACCCGATCCCAACATTTATCCCAATATCTGTTGCGTGAGTTGAACCAGATCCCAATATAATATCTTATCATTATCTTTCGCGGCTTGCAACCCGATCCAGTATCAATGCATCGACATAAACAACTCCACATACTAATAACGGAATCTCAAAACGAACGAGAAATAAGATGTACAGAACATCAAGGAACTACCATTACAAACGGAGGATAACCATTACCTCTTCATAATTCTCTACCAATCACCAATACAAGAATAGCTCATAAAAATAGAGATAACATAATAAAGTGCAACTAGTAATGTAAACATAATAAAGGCAAGTAAAACATGAAACATTGAAGTTACACAATTAACTCAGGTAGGAACATATAGTAGGTAAACATATATTAAGCGAGAAATGAATAAATCAAACAAGTAACAATTTAAATAATAGATATTAAGTAAGAGATGGATACAAGTAATATCCTGTAGCAATCAAAGCTTATAACAAGAGATAATATGGGATAAGTGATGACAAAAATGTAAATAGTCAAACCCGAATGCTTTAACCCGTGACAATGTATATACACTCGTCACCTCGCGTATACGTTGTTTCCCCACCTAACTCACATAACAAATAGTCCAACAAGTCCTAATTCGCTCAAGTCAAAGTTAGACAGCACTCTTACCTCTTTGCGCAACCAACTCAACAATCAACCACGACTTTTTCTTTTGAACAAGCTTCTAAACCAACTAAAGCTAGTCAAATATCGTTCAAGAAATCCAAAATAAGCTTTAGAAACTACCCACAAATGAAAAAGTTTTAATCTTTGATGAAATTAAATAATTCAGCAAAAGTCAACCCTGGGCTTGCTTGGTCAAAATTCGAGATCCGGACCAAAATTCATTTACCCATTCACCTCTGATTCCGATTATGTGATTTGATTCAAAATCCGACCCCAACTTGAAGTCTAAATTTTAATTTTACAAAATTCCATACAACCCAAAACCCTTAATTTCTATCATGAAATTCCTAGATTTGATGTTAAAAACTCATTAAAAGTAATGGAGAATTGGTAGAAAATGAATTAGATTTGCTTACTGATGTTTGGCCAAAATGCTATACTTTTAGTACATTACTCGCCCTACATTTTGTTGGTTTAGTGATTAGTTGTGCGACAGTTGAGATAATTATGTTGTTTTATGGGTAGGAGCATTGAAAGAAAGAGTCAAATGAAAGTTGCACGAAAAGAGGACAAAAATGCAAAAGAAGAGCACAAAATCACCAAGTACCCAAGTATGGCTATAGGCCAAGCATAGTCAGCTCTATAGCCTGCTTTGCCGTGCTACAGGCCAAGCATAGCCAGCACTATAGCCAGCTTGACAGCGCTACAAGCCAGGCGTAGCCAGCTCTGTAGCCAGGCTGACCGCGCTATAAGCCTGACCTCGCGAGTTCTATAGCCCGGTGATTAAAAGTTGCGGATTAAAAGACAACAACCCGAAGGTCAACCACCAGAGGGCCCCAGAATAACACCATCTCAAACCTCATATCACAGTACTGAGATAAAACTCTACAACTATAAACAGCTACAACATATCATACTCTATTACGCGCGCAACCCGATCCCAACATTTAACACAATATCTGTTGCGGCGTGCAACCTGATCCCAACATTTATCATAATATTTGTTGCAACGTGAAACCCAATCCCAATATTATATCTTATCATTATCTGTTGCGGTGTGCAACCCGATCCAAGGTCAAAACATCAACATAGACAACTCCACACAACCAATAACATAATCTCAACACAAATGGGAACTAAAGCATACAAAAAATCAAGGAACTATCAGTACAAACGGAGGATAAACAATACCTCGTATTAATAATTCTCTACCAATCACCAATACAAGAATAGCTCAAGAACTCACAAAAAATGAGATAACATAATAAAATGCAACAAGTAATGTAAAGACAATAAAGGCAAGTAAAACATGAAATAATGAAGTTACACAATTAATTTAGATAGGAACATATAGTAGGTAAACGTATATTAAGGGAGAAATGAATAAATCAAACAAGTAACGATTTAAATAACAGATAACAAGTAAGACATGGATAACAAGTAAGATCATGTAGCAATCAAGCTTATAACAAGAGATAACAAGTAAGATCAAGTAATGGCATAAATGTAAATAGTCAAACCCGCATGCTTTAACCCGTGACAGCGTATATACACTCTTCACCTCGCGTATACGCTGTTTCCCCCACTTAACTCACATAAAAAATAGTCCAAAAAGTCCAAAGTTAGACACGACACATACCTCTTTGCAACCAACTCAACAATCACGCACAACTTTTTCTTTTGAACAAGCCTCCACACCAACCAAATCTAGCCAAATATCGTTCAAAAAATTCAAAATAAGCATTAAAAACTACCCACGAATGAAAAAGGTTCAATCTTTGATGAAATTGTAAAAGTCAACCCCCCTCCCTCCCGCTTTGTCAGAATTCGAGATCCAGACCAAAAGTTGATTACCCATTCATCCCCGAGCTCGGTTATGTTATTTGTTTTGTAATAAGACCTAAGTTTGAGGTCTAAATCTCAATTTTATAAAATTCTTAAATTCTACTCAAAACCCTATTCTACCATGAAATTCCTAGATTTGATGTTAAAAACTCATGAAAACTAATGGGTAATTGATATAAAATGAACTGGAGTTGCTAACCCATGAATTTGGAAGAATAGGTTCTTCAAAAGTTGCCTATAGGGATTTTGGGATTGAAAAATATAGTGAAATGAACTAAGTACCGATTTTCTCTCTTTAACCCAGTTGTAGGTATCGCATTTGCGAACAACGAAGTCTGCATATGCGACATGCTAAACACATAGCGAGCAGTGTATCAGACGGCCAGTGGTCGCAAATGCGAACTACCCACCGATCCCAGATGCGAGCGTAGATTCGCAAATGCGAAGCTTCCCCAACACTACACTTCATGGCAAATGCGATGACTTTGTTGCAAAAGCATACAAAGTGAACTTCACAAAAGCGACTTACTCTTCTCAAAAGCAAAGACCCATCCCCCATCCCATATTTGAAAATTCGATCTCTTGACCACAAAAGCGAGGCTCGCAAATGCGAGCCAGACCTCTCAAATATGAGATCTGCGACTAAACACCAGAACTGGAATGCACCAACAGTTCAAAATCAACCAAACTCTTTCTTAACACATCCGAAACTCACCGAGCCCCTTGGGCTCCAAATTGAACATGCACACAAGTGTAGTAATATCCTATAACTTACTCGCTATCTTAAGTCATCAAATAACATCAAATAACAATAATCGATCATCAAAACGCATGATTTTCAACTCTAAAACTCATTTTTATAATTTTTTACATGACGCGCTGAAATGCATACAAGTCTAGAAATATCATACCAACCTACCAGAATCGTCAGAATACCGATCTAAGGTCGTTTACCAAGAATGTTGATCGTGGTCAACTCAAGTCCCAATTTAAGCCTAACATAACGTCAAACATTTACGTAAAAACTTTTTGGAAAACGATATGGAGCATGCAATCAAATAAATAAATATCAAATGGAGCTAATAGAGGTCTCAGAATACGAAAATAAAGGCTTAGTACTCAAAATGACCTATCGGGTCATCACACCTGCAATTGTTGAAGGTGAGAAGATAATGGAGTTATTTCAAGAAGATATTTCTAGTGAGACTGAGAAATCAAAATTTATAATTATGTCATACTTGATAGGTGGCTCCCCCACTATTAGGGTTAATAGAGAGATTTGTAACATTACTAGGGAGTTTTGCATCTAATCCTTAGGTGTTTTTCATAATGCTGGCCACTTTGTGATAAACTTCACTAATGAAAAAGATAGAGGTCTGGTGATGTATTCAGGGTCTCACATTCTAAACTATCTACTTGTTATCATTAAGCCAAGGTTACCAGATTTTAACTTTAAAGATGAAGACCTGAAGACAATTCCTCTTTGGATCAAGTTACTTAATCTTCCTCTAAGCTGTTGGAGTGCTAATGCTTTAAGAAAAATATGAAGTGGATTGGGACAACCTTTATATGCAAATGACTGTACTACAAATACTAACATGTTTCATTGGCAAGAAATCCTTATAGAGGTCGATGTTACTAGAGAACTACCAAATAACATCAAAGAAAAAGATTCAAAGGAAAGATATTTGAACAAGAAATGTGGCATGATTGAAAGCAAAACTACCGTCCATCCAAAATGTCGGTAATTAGGACAGAACTTCTAGGTGGACAAAAAGCAACAACCTCCTCTAGAACCCAAGCCAATGCCACAACTTTAGCCAAGGTCCAAAAGTAGAAGATAGAATAAAAAACTACTAGTATGGATGGAAGGGTGCAAAATCTGCAGAATGTGAAGGTATTAAACAAGAATTCTAGGGTGGAACCTGTAGTACAACAACCAGTACTAGAAAGAGGCGATGACTGGCACAAAATTAAGGGCAAATTTGTAGCCATGAACCCTCAGATTCCTGTGACTGGTAGACATGTAATAGTTATCAATAGTTTTAACATGCTAGTAGAAGGCTAATCTCGCAATAATTTTTCATCTATAACTAAAATGGAGCAATGTAGTACAAGACGAGGAGTAAAAGAAGGGGCACACAGCTTGATAAACCCAAAATAATAGGATTCTAGTAGCTTGAAATATAAGAAGATTTAATAAAGTAGTTTAAGCACAAGGAGATGAAGGCATTTCTGAGGGAGAATAATGTTAGTCTGGTAGTAATAACATAGACTTCAAGATACAAAAGTTGATAAGATTATACACAAAGTTTTACCTGGCTGGAGTTGGTGCACCAATCCCTTTCTCGTAGAGGCAAACTAAATGTCCTATAAAATCTTAATCCATTACTTTTACGATCGTGGATATGTTGTAAAGCTCATACATTGTATGGTGAGAGTTAAAAATAGTACCAAAGATTTTAATTTTCAGTAGTTTTGGACAACATGTTATACAAGAAAGAGTGCACTTATGGGATACACTAAGAGACCTAGATGAACAAATGGTAGATCTATGGCTGATAATTGGTGATTTTAATACTATCTTGGATGATGCAGATAGAGTACAAGGAAGTGAAGTATAAGACAGTGAGACCAAAGATTATGTGAGTTTCATGGAAGACTGTAGACTTACAAAGCTACCAACTATTGCTAAATCATATACAAAAACACATAGCCATTTTTATAGCATAATAGACAGGGCTATTGTGAATGCCCGTTGGATGGCTAGCATGACTCCACTATTTTTAAGACTACTCTCCCTGTGGCATTGAGATAGATGAAATAATTGAGAATAACAAGAGACCATTTAGATTTTACAATTGTATAATAGAACATCCTGAGTTTGGCGAGATAGTCCAAATGAATTGGCTCTAACATGATGGAGAATAACATATATATGAAGAATCTGAAAAAAAATAAGAAAGGTATTGAAGAGTCTAAATAGGAGAGAGTTTATGGGTGCAACTAAGAAGATTAACTCCCTCAGAGGTGATTTGACAGATATCCAAGGGCGAATGAGGGACACTAATGTACCTAATACTTTATTTGAAGTAGAAAAGGATCTCAGACTACAAATGGAGAAATGGTGCATAATTTAGTAGAGTATCTATGGAAAGAAATCTAGAGTGCAATGGCTCATACTGGGGGATTCTAGCCATGCATTTTTAAAAACATGAAGGGAAGGAAGGGTCAAAATCAAATAACAATATTCATATCAGCAAACGGTGCATTTATTACAAGTGCAGAGGGCATTGAAGCTGAAATTGTTGGGGTTTTATAAGTAATTACTTAGGTCTGCAATAATAAGCTTGCCTGCTATACACGATGGAGTGGTAAAGGAAGGGCCTATACTTAACAAGAACCAACAGGGCAGCTTATTAAACCTTTCACCAAAGAGGAAGTAGTTCAAGATGTTAAGGGAATTGATGATTTGAAAGCACCAGGTAGAGATGCGTTTAATGCATGCTTCATCAAAATTTTATGGCCTATTATTGGTAAAGAGGTAACAAATTTTGTATTGGAGTTCTTTAAAACTAGCAACATGTGTAAGCGCATTAATAAAACGTCATTCACTTCAATCCCTAAAACCAAAAACCCCTCATAAATCAAGAAGTATAGGCCTATTTCCTAATACTAATTTTTACAAGATTATATCCAAAATGCTTGCTAACAGACTGCAACAAGTAATGGATTCATTGGTTGATAATAGCCAAGCTGCTTCAGTACTCGGTAAAGTATTGACAGAAAATATATTTCTAACGACTCGGTCGGTCATTTTGTGTATTTGAGCCAGTTCACCTATTTAATGCTTTCCATATGTGTTGTTTTTTATGTTTTTGTGGGATCAGTTAGTTTTGCTTCAGGAAGGTTTGAGAGTGATTGGAGACACTTAGTCTCAATTTGGAAGCTTAAGTTGCTAAGAGTTGATCGAGGTTTGTCTTTTCAGTATGCGGACTCGGATTGGTAATTTGACGATTCCAGTAAGTTTGTATGGAGATTTTGGCCTTGGGGTATGCTCAGATTTGGATTCGGAGGTTCGTAGAAGATTTGATTCAATTTGCTGAAAGCTAGCAATTTGAAGGTTTTGAGAGTTTATAGGCTTGATCGAGAGTTAACTTTGGGGTTATGGGTTCCGATTGGTGTTCCAAGACTTTAGGTTTATTTAGTTGATTGAAACTTGTGTGCGAAGTTTGGTTAGAATCTAAAATGTTTAGGCATGATTCGGACTTGTTTGTGGAAGTTAGGAAATCTAGAAGTTAAGAGGTGGATTTTTATTACCGACTCATGGTTTTGATGTTAATTGTGGTGTTTTGAAATTTTGGATAAGTTTGGGTTAAGATATTAGGACATGTTGGTATGATTGGACGGGGTCCCGGGAGGCTCGGGTGTGTTTCAAATTGGTTTGGGACCATTTGGGAATGGTTGGCAATTCTGGTTCGGATGCACCGCACCTGCGAAGTTTATGAGCGCGTCTGCAAGGGTTGGCAGGCCTGGGAAATGTGCGAGCCAATGAAGGACTTGGACGTACCTGCGGAGTCGCAGATGCAATGCATGGCCGCAGATGCAGAAGGTAGACATCATTAATGAAGCTCACATATGCGAGCCTGAGATCGCAGAAGCAGTATCACAGATGAGACTATTTTGTTTCAAAAATGCATAATCATTGGCAGACCGTATATTTTTTAGGGTTATCTCATTTCTTATTATTTTGAGATTTGGAGCACGGTAAGAGGCGACTTCTGAGGATATTTCATCACTACTTTGCAGTTAAGTAATTTTTTCTTGGATTTGATTATGTATCTTGAATTCACATGGATTTGTACACTTCTAACATGAAATTTTGAAGAAAAAATTGGGGGATTTTGACTATCACTTAAGAGGATAAATTTTGAGATTTGAGGGTTGATTTGGATTTGGTTTTGGAATCTAATCATATATTTGGACTCGTGGGGTTATGGATAGTTGGGATCTACCTCTTGACTCGGGTTTTGACCATGTGCTCCCCGGTTGGCTATTATTGACTTTTTGGGAATTTAATAAAGATTGAAGCTTATTATTTGGAATTGATTCCTATGGTTTGTTTGACGTTATTGAGTCATTTTTGGCGAGATTCAAACCAGTTGGAGGTAAGTTTTAAGGGAAAGGAATTCTTAGAGTATTAATTTGGCTTATTTGCAATAAGTATCTGGCCTAATCTTGTTTTGAAGGAATACACCTTAGGATGTTACCTTATCTGGCTAATTGGAATTTGTAAAAAGCAACAAATATGTGAAGTGACGAGCGTATATTTTGGTGCTATGTATGATTTGACCGAACTAGACTTTACGCTTTTATTATGCCTTGTCTTGACGCAATGCTTCCTATGATTTCTGTTTGACCATTTGTATGACTACATGAACTTCTTGAATCATGTTAGAGACCGCGTGCTTTGATATCCTTTTTTGGCATGATACAAATTTGTATGGCATACCCGCTTAACTTGAGTTGTCGTTGTACACTTTGCACATGCATACACCTTAGCATGCTATTTTTCTTAGTGCACGAGTTTGTGATTTGATATTTATTGTTTGTATGCATGCATTCTTGTATATTTTCTCTGTGATATGGACTGGTTTGGGAGCATGTGAGTTGTCCGTGCGGATGTTATGATTATGACACGTGAGTTGTCTGTCTAGCGTGTGGATAAGGATCCATCCCCTTGGGTCATCCTCTCATGTTTCCCCTTGATGACGTACACGCGAATTATGGAAATGGATCAGTGTTTGGACTTTGTGCATCTTCTCTATATGTAAGCTCCTTGGATGTGTACATGCTTTTACTGCGTATCTTCTCTATATGCTAGCCTCGGAATGTATACATGCATTTTATTCTTATTATCTTTATATGCTGATTTAGTTGATGTAATGATTCATGTTACATATCTTCTTTATATGTCAACTTTGTGTAAGTGGATTTGTTGTTCTTGCATATCTTCCCTATATGCTAAATTATTAGCTTGATTACGATGCTCAGATTCTGGTACTATTGCTGTGTACATATATATTCATGAACTGTACATGTTTTATTAGTGAGTATCATTGACCACTCTCGCCACTACCTCACCGAGGTTAGTCATGGTACTTACTAAGTATGTGGGATTGATTTTAATCATACTATACTCTACACTTAATTGTGTAGATCCATGTGTGGGACCCAGTTGAGTGTGCAGCACAACAGCAATTCTTGTTGAAGCACGAGGTAGAGCTACATCTCGATTGCAGTCCTTGGCATCTCTTTCTATCTTTCATTGTTGTTATTACTTCAGACAATATATTGTATTGGTAGACTTGTATTCATATATTAGAGCTCATGACTCATTGTAACCAGTTTCTAGGGATTTATTGTGTTAGTTTAGTATTTATCTATGCATATCCGACTTTTAAACGCATCTATTTATGTAATTTTATTATCCTTCCACTATTGTTTTATGATTGGCTTGCCAAACAAGTAAATTAGGCGTCATCATGACCGATGGAGGTTCTAAGTCATGACAGCTTGGTGTCAGAGCCCTAGGTTGTTTAGGTCTCACAAGTCATGAGTAAGTCTAGAAGAGTCTAGAGGATCGGTACAGAGACGTCTGTACTTATCTTCAAGAGGCTACAGGATTGTTTTGAAAACTTCTCTTTCTTTTATTCTATATTGTGCATAGTTGTTTATATCGAAGTTTGAATCTTTGCTCTTCTCACAGATAGTGAAGACACGTTCTTCTGGAGCAGCAGAGTAGGCGTTAGTACTTCCGAATAGAGCCTCGAGAGGTTATGGATGAGGCAGAGGCATGGGTTGAGCAAGAGCCGCAGTAAGAGGCCCTACAAGTGCATCAGTTGTGTAGCAGATTCCAGATCATGTCGAGCTAGTAGGACCAGCTCAGGTACCTGAGGAACCTATTGCTACATTGGGACTTTAGGAGACTTTGGCTCACATTCTAAGCATGTACGAGAATTTGATTCTAGAAAGTATGATCCTGGTTGCACCATCAAACTCAAAGGCTGGGGGAGGGCCCAAAATCCTATTGCACGAATCCCAAATCAGCTGGCTCATGGTTATAAAAAATCGAGGGTCCTGCTGGTGCAACCAGTCATTGCATACCAGCCTAAGATTATGGTAGTTTTGACTGCTAAGGTGCAGAAGAAGCTGGAGAGATTTTTGAGACTTCACCCTTCTCACTTCAGTGGAGAGCCTACTGAGGATGCATAGATTTTCTTGATCAGTGTCATCGAATTCTGTGTAGTTTGGGTTTGGTGGACTCAAAAAAGGTTGATTTTGTCACTTTTCAGCTGGCAGGGCTATCCTATAGATGGTGGCAGACCTATGATTTGAGTAGGCCAGCTGGCACAGCACCACTCACATGGCCTTAGTTCTCATTTGTCTTCTCGGAGAAGTTTATTCCACATACGCGCAGAGATGAGTTCCGTAGTGAGTTTGAGCATCTAGGCTAGGAGGGTATGGCCGTGACTCGGTATGAGATAAGGTTCACAGAGCTGGCACGTCATGCTATGTTCTTGATCCCTACTGAGAAGGAGAGGGTTAGGAGGTTAATTGAGGGCCTCAATTTTGGTATCCGGTATGGGATGGCCTGAGAGGCCGAGACTAATACTACTTTTCATTAGGTTATGGGATTGCTAGGCACTTAGAGCATATTTGCAGGTATGATAGAGAGAGGAGCGGGTTGCCAAGAGGACCCGCGGTTCAGGTGGTTTTAATAGTGCCTCATCTAGAGGCTAGGGATATCATAGTTAGAGGTCATCCTTTCAGGCCTATTCAGTTAGCTCATTAGGTTCTTCAGTCAGCCATAGTTAATATAGTGCTCGCCCAAGCCAATCATCTTTCAGCGCACTGCCATCGTAGAGTTTGTATCGAGCCCAATCTATTTAGGGTTCTTCAAGTGGACATTCAGGTCCTTAGGGTCAGTCACTAAGCCAACAGCCTCACCTGAAGAGTGGTTGCTTAGAGTGTGTAGACTTGAGTCATCTTAAGAGGGATTGTCCCAGGATTCTGAGTAGTGTACCACATAAGGGTACCCAATGCATGATTTGGCGCCAGCAGCTACGCCACCTGCATAACTATCTAGCAGTGCATCCCAGCCGGTTCAAGGCCATCCTAGAGGGGGAGGTGAGTCAGGTGGAGGACATCCCCGTTGTTATGCATTCTCAGGCAGACCGGAGGTAGTTGCTTCAGATGTTGTGATCACATGTAATCATCCTAGACTTGATGATAACATCATCCACATATACCTCAATTTCATTGTGGATCATATCATGAAAGAGGGTCGTCATAGCCCTCATGTAGGTTGCACAGGCGTTCGTAAGACCAAATGACATGACCCTATAGAAATAAACTCCCCATGGCGTGGTGAACACCGTCTTCTGTATGTCTTCTATGTGCTTTAGAATTTGGTGGTCCCTAGCGAAACAATCCACGTACGACTGCAACTCGTGCTTCGAGCAGTTGTCGATAATGATATGAATATTTGGTAGAGGAAAATCATCCTTTGGACTGGCTTTGCTGAGATCTCGATAGTCCACATATACACTAATATTCCCATCCTTCTTCGGTACCGATACGATGTTTGCTAACCATGTAGGATAATTGGTGACTCTCACCACATTCACCTCTATATGCTTGGTGACTTCTTCTTTTATCCTTAGACTTAAATATGGATTGAATTTTTTGGGTTTTGCTTGCCTGGCGGTCTAGCGGGATCGGTGGGTAATCAGGGCGAAACAATGTCGGTACTTATTCCGGGCATGTCATCATTTGACCAAGCGAATACATCGATGTATTGTCGGAGGAGCTCTAAAAATTCTTCCTTCTGTTCTATTTTTAGATGGATGCTGATTCGAGTTTCTTTCACGTCTTCTTCGTTTCCCTAGTTGATTACTTCTATTTCTTCAAGGTTGGGATTTTTCTGGCTTTCTAACTGCTCGATCTCTTACAGGAGGTTCTCAGGCATCATGCTCTCGTCGTACTCTTCGTAGTCTGGATCATTTTGCTTAAGGGTTTCGCTACATGTCATAATCGTGGAACGCAAGTTTTTATCGTTTGATCACTGAAAAGAAAATCTAAGTATGAATAAGAGCTAAAAATGAATTTTCCATGATTTCAGGAAAAGTTATTCTTTTTATTTCATCCAAAGGAACGTCTCAGTGTTCGAAAAGGCAATTGACAAAAAAATACAAGCACGGTTTAGGCTTCAGTTGACCGTGTGTTTTTTCAAAATTACTACATTTTCACACTACCAAGACCCCCGGCAAACTAGAGATGGACTAGAGGTCCAATTCTGTAAGGTCTCTTCAGGTTAGACATCTCGAATGCTCGGTGTCTTGATATCAGCTTCGTCGCAGCATTCCTCGATCATAATCATGAACAATTTTCTCATTCCATCAAAGATGTCATCCTCTTGTGCTGAGTTCTGACCCTGACTCGAAACACACTCTGGTACAAAAGCCTTCTTACCAAGGTTACCAGTGTAAGTCTTTCCCTCTGTAGGTTGATACCCCAAGGCAGCGATAGCCTTTTGCCCTTTTGGTTCAATTGGCTCTATTATCACATCTGATCGGGCTCCCAGACCAGTCCTTAGTCGATACCTATACTTTATCATCTCTCTTATTTCCATCTTTGAGCTGTATGGAGACTACATACCCTGATTCTGCTCATTCTTCTCCATCTCTGTTGCTTGCATGATCTTGACCGCATGAAAGGCGACCCCATCTAATCCTTCTATGAAAGGGACCACATGCTCCAAGTAAGCTGACCGGCTCCACTCCCCATGTATCACAATCTCTTGGAAATCCCACTCGAATTTCATATATTGATGGAGAGTGGAAGGAACTGCCCCTACCATATGTATCGAGGGCATTCCCACAAACAGGTTGTATGAAGAAGAAATATCCATCACTTGAAACAATATTAGGAACTCGACTGGTCCAATAAGTAAGGCTAAGTAGATTTCTCTAAGGACATCTTTTTACGACCCATCAAAAGACCTTACTCTCACATGGCTTTCCTTTACCTCCCTCAAATGAATACCCAATTCTCGTAGAGTAGAGAACGAGCAAATGTTCACTCCCGATCCAACTTTATCCCCGCACTTGACTGGTGATGTACAGAGCCTTGTTATGATCCAAACCCTCCACAGGGAGCTCATCTCTCCGAATGGAAATCATGTTTGCTTCGACTATCTTTCCAATGGTTGCTGCTAATTCCTTACTATTAGTATGCTTGGCACACTTACTCCACTTAGAACCTTCATCAAAGCATCCCTATGACTGTCGGAGCTCATCAACAAATCCATGGTCGATATGTGAGCAGGGGTCTTTCGTAGTTGTTCCTCCACTGAATACCCTTTAACTGGCATCTTCCTCCAAAATTCCGCAGCCTCGACATATGTTATGCTATTATTTGATTTTGTTCTCTACTCGGGTTCCCTCGGTTTACCTCCTCCACAGCGTAACATCTTCTTGACGTGGTCATCCCGTGAGCAGTTGCGGAGTCTATCATTTTACCCTTTCTATTCTGCTGGTATGTCCATGGAACTGTATTATATTCTCCACTCTCCTTAATTCTGACGGTGGCGGTGGACCATTGTTGGTACGTTTGAACCATCACAGGAGGTTTTCAACTGTACAGTAATTAATGGAGTCTTTCAGGGTGGCAGTCTTGTAGCTCGACATTCCCAATTGTGACAATGGTCCCTTAAGATCATAATCCTCATCCAATGCAATCATGTTAGCTCCTTGATTCCTATAGTTCGGCAGTGGGTTACGATTCACATTCGGCGGAACCGGGGTACAATGGATGGCTCCACTCTTGATCAATAGCTGAATCACATTCTTCAGTCTGTAACAGTCCTCAATATCATGCCCATGAACACTCGAATGGTAGGCACAATTCTGGGTTGTGTCAAAATGTTTGGAGGGTTGGTCAAAAATTCTCCCTTCCTCTCGATATATTAATTCGGCTCTCTTCAGCCTTTCAAATAACTAGGCTAAGGGTTCAGCTATTGGAGTATAGTTTCTGGGATTTCTTTCTTCAAATATTAGGTGTGGCTGTGGTGCATAAGTGGGTCTATTTTGATGGGTGGTTGTTTGTACTGGGGCATATGGTCGTGGTTGGTTTGGATTCATATGTGCCCTGGGGTGGGTTGTACTGAGGTTGAGAATTGTAGCATGATTGGGTGTTTTATACTGGAGCATAGGTGGGTTGATGTGAGGGATGGATGTTTATGGGGTATGAGTTGTTTCTACGAGGAAGACTGGACTCATAGTAGGGAACAATTGATGTTACTTCCTTTTTCTTCTTCTTCCCACTGCCTATGGAACCAAATTGTATTGCCTTGCTGGTAGCTTGCAGTGCAACCATTGAATGTATTTTGCTTGTTTTGATTCCTTCTTCCAAAAGTCTCCCATCTTAACCAGCTCGGGAAATTTCTGTCGTATCTTACCTATCATCTTTCCAAAATAAATCCCCTCTAAGGCCCTGATGAAATACTTGGTTAACTCATTTTCGTCCAATGGGGGTTAGGTCCTGGCAATCTCCAATCTCCAGCGAAGGGCATACTCCTGAAATGACTTCGAGGGTTTCTTCTGCAAATTCACTAGCGCGAACCTATCTGGAGTGATCTTGGTGTTAAATCATAAGCGTATCATAAAATACTCTGCCATGTCTTTCCACTCTCTCCAATTTCTAGGATCCTAGAGGGTATACCAAGTAACCGTTTCTCTTATCAGACTCCTTAAAATAGCTTCATTCTCAGCTTTTCATTATCTCTATCCCGACCAGCTTGTCATAGTAGGCCCTCAAGTACGCATGTGGATCACTCGTTCCATCGAAGATGTCGAACTTTAGAGGCTTATACCCTACAGGCATGTCAACATCGGGATGTATACACAAGTCCTCATAATCCAGGTTCTCGCTCCCTCGAGCAACCTGAAGATTCTTCATCTACTTTCTCAACACTCGCAACTATTCTGACACTGACTTCTCCTCCTTTTACTTTGCTTCTTTCTCTATCTCGGCATATTTATCAATCTCGAATGGCACTCTGACCATGACGGGCGTGCTAAAGGTAGGTTTTGATGTGGAATATATAGGTGGAACATACCGCTCATGTGTGACGGTGTGTGCCGTAGGTATGTGCTGGATCTGGTTATTAGCAAAATTGGCATTGTCACGAGGAGGGGTGTGAACATATTTGGTAGTGACTGGTGGATTGTGTGGTGTTTGGACATAGTTTGGGATGTAAGGTGTATGTGTAGGAGGATATGTCATATTTGGGGGCCTCACTGGTTGTATAACTTGGTTGTGGTATTTATAGTGACTGTGGTTGGGGTACTGTTTGTTTGTCGGGTGGTTGAAGGGAAATGATCAGGGATTGAATCTAATGAAGGGAAGCAGGGTGGTTAAAAAAGCGTCATTACAGCCAAGTGTGCCAACTCCCGTATATGC
This sequence comes from Nicotiana obtusifolia, assembly GCA_002018475.1. Lineage (NCBI taxonomy): Eukaryota > Viridiplantae > Streptophyta > Magnoliopsida > Solanales > Solanaceae > Nicotiana > Nicotiana obtusifolia. The sequence goes on from MCJB01048043.1 coordinate 28,715, forward strand.
TGTACTTCTTTTCTTAGCGACTCCATTTCCAGTATCATTTTGGCAACGTGCTCATCATTTTGGGTGTCGTCCTTTTCCCCTGATTGCCATGGGTTGTCAGTTATTGCTAGAGCATTTCTGACCGATTCTTTGATTGCAGACATCTTTCCCTTAGATCTAAGATTGTACAGTAGCTCAGCCAGTTTTACGTATCAATACAAACCAACCTCTCTTTTCCGGGGATAAAAATGAAGAAATAAAGTGAGAAAAATAAGTAAAAGTAGAAGTTAGTTTTAGATATTGCACAAATATAAACACATAGAGCAGTTAGTTCATGTATTCAGACAAGTGCTCCTAAGATGCGTAGGACATCTCTTTGTCGGAGGTAAGCCTATGTCGCGAATGTTTGACGAACAATAAGATTTGGACACATTTAGATCTGGAGCAAACTTTGGATTTTCATTTATAGGGTTTGGATTATAATAGATGGGAGTAGTGGTTACAACATTGTCTTTCACCATTCACAAAAGATGCATGGCCTTATAAACTTGCCCTTAGGGAAACAAAATGGGTACAAGACAAAGGGAAATCAACCAGCCACTAATAATCATCCCATGAGTCACCACCCAAGCTTTCTTCTTCACGCTCCTCCTCAGGGTCCTCTTCAACTTCTTCCTCCTCCTCGTCGTTGTTGTACTTAGGATCTTCTTTCAGCTCCGTTATGATTCAATATGTATATACTCAATCACCCGATTATCGTCCTCCGGTGGTGGCAACATGTGGTCAACCAAACCTGGAACCACTTGCCAATGCATGGCGATGGTGACGAGATAGTGGGGAAAAATCTCGTGATATATTTGCAGAGCTGCTGCTGAATCCTCTAGTCTGGTCAATTATTCTCTGCTCGGTCGAGCCAACTCATCTTCCTTATAGAAATGCAGGCCCAATAGACTTTAAACAGCGGCAGACTTTGCTCAAGTGGAGGTGTGCTGGACTGGAATTGGGCCTGAGTTCCAAAGAAGCTCGGCAGGCCAAAATTCAAACATGCATACAAAGAAAATAGAGAAGAAACATTAGTGATTCCACATGAGGCCCAATAATAATTAATTTGTAACAAATAGATATTATTAAGGATACAGTGAGGTTAACAAAATAAAAATTGTAACAAATAGACATGACTAGAGTGAAGACCAATTTTTATTTGTATTAATCCTAAGAGGATTAGTGAGAGTCAATGGCCAAGAGCTAGGGATAAAACCTTATTCGTGGACAAGGTAACCTTTGAATCCCTGGCACTTCAGATTTCACAAGGGTCTCACGGACCCTGAGCAGTGCATGTGTCAGGAAAGGGCATATCAATCCACAAACTAGGTCCCATCCTAAGTACCCTTAGTCACTCACACTCACTCTTCCTCAAAGGCTTAGAAACAAACGATATACTCACTTAATAGTTAGTATGAAAGTAGCAGTGAACAAAAGGGGTTCAAAATACACAGAGTTTAGGAGCTATAGGGAATGAACACTAGGAGTTATATCATTAACTTCAAAGTGAGAACCCAAACAAAGAGGCAAACTACTGCAAGCACTTGTAATACTAGTGACTATTCTCATAATACTTAAAGAGAACATCACAAAGATGTAAAGCAAAGAGAATTCAAATAACACTGCCCTGCCCGACGTTCTTCATGAACGCGGCAAGGCCCTCACGTTTGTGAAGCACTGCTAGCTTGTGCTCCCCAGTTCCTCTATTCGAACGCGAGACAGGGCCCGCGAACGTGAAGCTTTACCAGTGCGAAGCAGCTGCACATTCGCAAATGTGAAGATCAAATTCCCCTTTCAGGCCAGCTTCTCTTACGCGAACACGACCAGGCAATCGCGAACGCGGAGCACCACTACCCAACACTTCCCGAAATCGACTTCCCTATCGCGAACAGGTAGAACAAAAGGCCCCCAGCTCAATTCCTTCTTCGCAAACGCGTGAGACCCTTCGCATTCACGAAAAACAAACCAGCACCAGCAAACCAAAAACAGCAACTCATCTAAACTTGGTCCGAAACTATCCCGAAAAACACCCGAGACCCCCGGGACCCCGTCCAGTCACACCAACAAGTCCCAAAACATAACACGAACCAACTCGAGGCCTCAAACCACACCCAATAGCATCAAAACTACGAATCGGCGATCAAGATCCTTCTTTCCAACTTCCAAACTCTCAAACTTTGCTGAGCGCATCTGAATTACACTTAAACATTCCGGAAGGCCGTAAAACATTACGTGCAAGTCACAAATCACGATACAAACCTATTTAAAGGCTTGGAACCCCAAATGACATTGATACACCAAAGTCTACTTCAAATCAAACTTAGAAAATTCAAAAACTCTCAAAATGCCAACTTTTCATAATAAGCGCCTAAATGCTCCCGGACCACTCAAAAGTCACTATAGGCCATGATGGCGCTCAACGTCGCTGTTAGGCAAGCCAACAGTGAACTATCACGTTAATTGTTCATTTTATCACTTTCAAAATCATAAATTTAATTAAGTAAAGAAATTTACGCATTTAAAATCATGGATACATACATAATTAGTAAGGCATAAAAATAAAAGGTGATGATAATATGCAAATTCGTATACATTGACTAGAATATCTCAAAACACGGTGTCACAAGTGCATGAGCATTCACTAAGGAGTACAACAATAATACAACATCCATCAGAATGCATGTTAGACAAGATAAAGTAAATAATATGATGGGGACTCTATGAGTTGAGATACATAGCCGTGAATGTAGCTTGCCATAAAGTCTCCTCAGCAGCTACGCCTATGCGCCAAGATAACCACCAAATGAACCTGTCAGATCCTGCACATTTAGTGCAGAAGTGTAGCATGAGTACTTAAAGCAACACATACCCAGTAAGTATCTAGCCTAATCCCGGAGAAGTAGTGGCGACTGGTCGACGTCGACACTTACTAGTGGTCCAATAAATCAATATGATAAATCACAAACAGATATGAAGCACAACAGTAATAATAGAGTAAAACGATAACTAACATAATCCTCCAACATTTCTTTTGACGGTATAAATCTCTCAAATCTCCTATGTTATCTCAACATATCATAATTATCAAATGCAATATCAAACAAATAAGGAATACCATATAAATGCTAGACCTCAATAAAAGGGGAATCTTATGAATATCCGAACTGCTAGCAGTATCACGCACGATTATGCTGATATTGTACGGCCCGATCCAGAGTGATGTGTACACTACCGAGGGTCGACCGACGCGAACTAGAGATGCATCTCAATATATTGTCGAGGCGTTCGACCCGATCCGCAAAAAAGGAAGAAACTTATCGAATTACAAGTCAAGTGCTTACAACACAGGTGCAGGAGCATAAAGTAAATATGATTTTTACTGTTTATCAAATATCTCGCCAAACAACTCAAGGTAATAAAGCTCGGCCTAATATATTCCCAAATCAAATATTAATTATAAATTCACTTAATTAAGCTAACATAATGAGTTCAAATAATTTAAATATTACATGATAAAGTGCTAAGTCTACCCGTACTACGTACCGACTCTCGTCATCGCGTGCGTATGTAGCATCCACAACTCGTAGTTCATAACAATTTTTAATACTTACGAGCTAGTTTCCCGCTCATAAAGTTAGACATGATATTTACCTTACTCTGAAGTTCCTATAATCGGCTCCAATGCCTCTGTAACACCTCAACCAATGCCCATCGATCTGAAACTAGTCAAACAACGTGCAAATCAATCAAATTATATGCCAACACTCATAATTAATTAATTTATAACAATTCCCAACTCCGCTCGAAAAGTCAAGAATGTCAAACATTGGCCCATGTGCCCGGATTCCAAAACTTCTTAAAGATAATCACTACCCATAACCCCACAAACTCAGATGTATAATTTATTCCTAATTCCATGTCCAATTTCGTGGTCAAAATCCTAAAATACCATTTCTAGGTTTTCTTCCATTGATTCCAGAAAAAAATTTGAGTATTTAACTCAGAATGCGTAGAAAGAACTTACTTCATGGCTGATGATAAAAATGGCGCTCCTATTCTCAATTTTTGATATGTGACTTGTCGGGGTAGTTGGTTTAGTTCCGGGGATATTTCGGAATGAGTTGGGACACTTAGTCCCAAGTTTGGAAGCTTAAGTTGAAAATGTTAACTGAATGTTGACTTGCATGTAAACGACTCTGGAATGGAGTTTTGATGGTTCCGATAGCTCCATAGGGTGATTTTGGACTTAGGAGTGTGTCCGGATAGTGATTTGGAGGCCGTAGTTGATTTTGTCTGAATCAGCGAAATTGGAAAAATGGAAGTTTGGAGAGTTGAGAGGTTTGACCGAGAGTTGACTTTGTGGGTACCGGGCTCGAATTTTGGTTCCGAAAGTTAGAGTAAGTATGTTGTATCATTTAGACTTGTGTGCAAAATTTGAGGTCAATCGGACTTGATTTTATAGGTTTCAGCATTGAATGTAGAAGTTAGAAATTCATAAGTTAATTGGGCTTGAATTAATGCGCGATTCGTGGTTTTAGTATTGTTTGATGTGATATGACGCTTTGAGTGAGTTCGTATGATGTTTTAGGACTTGTTCATATGTTGGATTGAGGTCCCGGGGGCCTGGGGTGGATTTCGGATGGTTAACGGAGTGAAATGGGACTTTGAAGATGGCTGAAGCTTGCTGGTGTTGTATTTTCTGGTTTCCTTCTATGCGATCGCGTGGATAGGACCGCGATTGCGAAGGGTCTTTGAGGGCTGTTGAATTTTTCCTCTTTGCATTCGCATAGTGATGGACGCGATCGCCTAGGTTGAGTAGCTTGTGCTTCACGAATGTATGCAGTGAGTCGCGTTCGTGTACAAGGAAGTTGGGCAGCTGGGGTCACACGAGGTTGTTCTTCGCGATCACGTGAATATGGCCGCGATCGCGTAGGTTTGTGGAATTTTGTATCGCGTTCGCGTGTAGGATGCCGCATTCGCGTAGTGTCATTTCGGCAGCATTTGAATTTTTGCTTTGCGATCGCTTAGAAGGGCATCTGGGCTGTCACGACCAGAAATCCACTGGTGGTCGTGATGGTGCCTAACACCATCATCAGCAAGCCAACAGTGATTAGTCCATCTAATTACTCATTCTAGCACTTTGAAATCATAATATTTATTAATGAAATAGTGTGAAATAGAATTGACACGAACTACAACAGTGAATAACCTGTAGGAAACCCCAAAACCCAGCGTCACAAGTACATGAGCATCAATTAGGAAATATAATAAAATACAACATCTGTCTGGAATACAAGTTAGACAGGAAAAATATAAATAACTCTGATGGAGATTCTGCAGGCACAGATTGTAACATGAAATGCAACTCACGGTACAGTCCCTGCAATAGTCGCGCCTCTACGCCCAAAAGACCACCAGACATATATGTACCTTCACGAAAAGTGCAGCAAGTGTAGTATGAGTACGTAAATCAACGCGTACCCAGTAAGTATCTAGCCTAACGCCAGAGAAGTAGTGACGAGGGGTCGACATCAACACTTACTAGTGGTCCAATAAGACAGATACAGTAGAAATAAACAGATGTGAATCAGAAGAAATAAATGAAGTAACAAGTATAATACGTGGTTCAATCCTCCTCTAGGCAATAACTCAAACTCTCAGCTAGTAGCTACTTCCCCAATCGGAGCATATATAATGGACCTTACCAGCTAGGTCTTCACAGTTCAATCAGGAAAAACTCACAGATATGCTGGCTTCTTGCCAATTATTATGCACGATTCCATAAGAGTTTTATATAAATGTCGAGACATACGGCCCGATCCATCATAACATTGTCAAACCATAGATACATCTATTTTATTGCTGAGGCAAACGGCCCGCTCCCATGAGAGTGTGGTACATAAATCCTATCATGGCGTACGACCCGATCCCATTAGAATAAGAAGCTTTGTCGAGTCCTCGACCCCACTCATGAATAGTCATGTGAGTTATAGATTTTTAAGAGAACTTTCCTATGATAACGCATAATGCGGGAGAATTTTGCAAGGAGAGTAAAATTAATCTGCAGCTTATCATGAAGCCCGTCAAATCTTAACAATAGTAAGTCTATCACTCTACGCAAGTCTAGTCTCAAGTCGTAATGTAAAATAAGGGAATATAATAGGCAAGAGGAAAATCAAATAGTACAGTTATAGCATGGTATGAACCTAAATCTACTTGGACATAGCATGAATCTAGCTATGCGCGGACTTTCATCACCTTGTGTGTACGTAGCCCCTGCATTAAGTAACACATAACAAATACATCACCTCGGGGTAGTTTCCCCCTCACAGAGTTATATAGGAGACTTACCTTGCTCTGACGTTCCATAACCGGCTCCAAAGCCTCTCTAACACCTCAAAACGATGGCCGTCGATCCAAAACTATTCCAACAAACGTGCAAACCAATCAAAATATACTCTAATACCCATAATGGATCAATTTATATTAATTCCAAACTCCGCTCGAAAAGTCTATAAAATCAATCCTCGGGCCCGGATTCCAAAATTTTTTTGAAGATAAACTTTACCCATAACACCAAGAACTAAAATATATGATTTATTCCAAATTCCATGTCCAATTTCGTGGTAAAAATCCAAATATACCACTTTCTATATTTCTTTCAAAATCTTACAATTTCTACCAATTTTCATGCTTGAATCCATATAAAAACCATGTATTTAACTTACAACGTGAAGAAATCACTTACCCCATTATAGTTGATGAAGATGGCACTTCAAAAGTGCTCAAAAATTGGCTACCATGGACAAAATGAAATGAAAATAGGCCAAACCCCCGTTTTAAAGAACCCTCACTGCCCAGCATAAATTTCGCTTCTGTGATAAGAAGGTAACTTCTGCATCTCCAAGTCTCGCACCTGCGAGAAACCAAGCCAAGGTCGCTGGCCACTTCTACGGCCCTCATGCACATCTGCACCCACGCTTCTGCGCTGCGAACTCCGGAGGTGCGGTGCCGCTTCTGCGGCGAGATGGCCGCATCTGCGATCTCAGCACTGCCCAACGAAATTTGCATCTGCACCCTTCTTGGCCGATCCTGCGTCTCCGCACCTACTGCCAAAACCTCGTAGGTGCGGTTACACCAGAAGGCAGCTGCTTCAGCCTTTCTTCCAAGTCCAAACTCGATCCATTGACCATCCGGAATCTAGCCGAGGCCCTTGGGACCTTAACCAAATATACCAACACGTCCCAAAATACAAAAGTCAAAGCCATAAATTACGTCAAACAACATCAATATCATTAATCGCGCCTCGAATCAAACTTATAAATTTTCAAATTTCCAAATTCTGTATCTTGTGCCGAAACGTATCAAATCAAGTCCGATCGACCTCAAATTTTTCACACAAGTCATAAATGATATGGCAAAGCTATTCCAAGGGTCGAAATCCCAAATGGACATCGATAATATAAAAATCAACTTCAAGTCAAACTTAAGAATTTCTTGAACTTTCAAAATACTAACCTTCCATTATAAGCGCCGAAATTCTCCCGGGTGATCCGATACTAAACCCGAACATACGTCAAAGTCCGAAATTATCATACGAACATATTTGAACCTTCAAATTTTGATTCCGAGGTTGTTTACTAAAAGTCATTCCTTAGTCAATTCGTCCAACTCAAAGCTTCCGAAATTAGAATTTTCTTCCCAAACCAACTTTGAACTTCCCGAAATTCAATTCCGACCACATGTACTAGTCATAATACCTGAAGTGAAGCTACTCGAGGCCTCAAACTGCCAAACGCGCTAGAGCTCAAATTGACCGACCGGGTCGTTACATTCTCCCCCACTTAAACATACGTTTGTCCTAGAACGTGCTAAGGACTGCTCCGGAGTTGTCCAAAATTACTGTTTAACATCTTGTGCACCTATCCGTGCCATCACAACCCAGTTGGGCAACTCAGCTCGAGCCGGGCCGAAGGTCCTCCCTTTTATTTAGTCAATAAGCCTTAGAACCAAATTTCAACCACTAAATTTCTTTACAAGATCTGATTCCAACATACGGACACTGTGTCAATCACTACACACTGTACCTAAATATGATCGTGCACTTGGGCTGGAATCACACCAAGAACCACATAATTCACATGATCCTAATAACATCCTCTGACAACAATAACTATAATTTCATGAATCCGACGCCCGCAATACGCCTCATGACGTATATAAATCTTGTTCCAACTCTCACTATACTTTCGTGACAAAAGAGACATGTAAAAACTCGTAACCACCTGCCAAATAAATAATTCATGTAGTCTCTCCTCCTGATAAGAACCATTACCTCATTCTAAACTGAATAACGATATTTTCCCTTTAATGTACCTTATATAAATCTGATCGCACTAATTTCAGGTCCAATAATCTTGTTTCACCCAGTACAAGCTGCTCAAGCAATAAGCCACCTCAAACACTAACTCAGATCTCATATGACGCCATCAATGCGCCGACAAGCTATAACTCGAATATGACACGTAAGGAGGAACGGACTCTAGAAAAAAACTACCAAACCCGTGCAACAAAATAAACGGTCGAACATATATTATTAATCCTTCTCAAAAAAATGAGAAACAAAATAGGTAGGAATAGATATAGGGAAATATACTCAACATATCACTATTGCGGCGTGCAACCCGATCCAAACATGATACCGTTGCGGCATGCATCCCGATCCAAACATGATACCGTTGCGACGTACAACCGATCCAAATAACGTACCCGTGGCGGCGTGCCACCCGATCCACTCATAACCATAAATAAGGACATGCTCATCAAGCCATAATGCTTCTACCTATGGAATACCGAATATCAGCCATAAGCACGCTAAGTGCAAAAATACAACTCCGGGGAGACGGATGGCGCCATAAGCTACAAAATCCAAGCACGACTAAGGTGTGATAAATGACCTGTATCTCGAGAGCCATCCTGCTCATATGACACCACAAGCTACATGGGACCTCAACACACGTGCGAACAACCATGCCGTCTCAATCCGGCATGAGCCCCACAGTTCACAACCAAAGGATAATGTCAGCATACTCTGAACATTTAAATTGTTTTCGGCTCATTCGAGCTCGTGACATCCTTGTCAACACCGAACCGCAACCTCGATCCTCAACTTTCCAATTACCATGCTACTCACTGCACCTATCATGCTGCTACGCGAGAATACCAGAATTCATTATAACCCCTGAATTACTAGTAGAATAAACACTTCATTAGCTAGAAACCTTCCACTTAGCTCATTTCAGAAGAGCCAACACAACACACAACTGAATTCCCAAACCGTAGGAAATACAACCTCAAGCCATGATCTAAACCGTTATAACTCTTCTGCAATCCATTTACACAACAAAGCCATTTGAATGAAAAACCTCCCAAATCAATCAGGTCATGGTGGCTGTCAAGCCCGCACGTACAACCATAAACCACATGTATAACATCACACAATGAAGGAATTGATCCTTGCCGTAGTCATGTTGATTTAGCCATTACTAACCGACCCAAACACTTTCAATTTACCCTTGACTTGCCATAGAAATAACGTTAGCTCCATTCACAACATAACGAACTCCATCCGCACTCATCCCGAGTGACCCGAATCGTGAGACTACATCGTCTCAATACCCATGAAGCATCTCATACTTTCCTCCTATACTGCACCACATATCCGATGATAACATAGAATGTTCCAAGTCCCATTCGTAATCCACAGCAAAAGATCGATGCAAAAAATCGATCCTTAACCACACAACGGACCCGAAATCCTTAGGGACATACACTTTAATTCTTAGACCCACTAGAACTATTGTTGAGAGTCACCCACTCTGACCTGATCCCAAATATATCCAAACTTCAACGCTCTGCTAGCACATGAACACCTTCTCAAAGAAGCAAGCGGCTGAACTCTTTTCCTTATACATCATATCCACTAAAGCGTAAGCTCCAAGTCTTCCCAAAAACCTAAACATGCATCGATAACGCCGAATATAGCACACGTCTATGAAGTTCTTTGCTGAATTACCCCTGATATTTCCTTTTCTTAGTCATAATTCCTCCAACGCACTGATAACCAGAAACCGCGCAAGGAAACGACCACGTGATCCAATCATAAAGTGTGGGGCTCCCCCACTTTGCTTTAAGCTACCATTAAATAATGCAAAACCCACAACCATTCCTCCTTCTCAATTACCATGATCTCGCACCGTTAACCCGCCAAACTTCTCGAAGTCTTTTGTTAAGCTTTTCATGAACATTCTGAATCACCAGTCACAATCACATATTCAACCTCTTACTTGGTAGTAAGTAGTATTCTTCACAGAAGCTTCATCAATGTCACGCAACCGCTAATCTGCTCACAAGAGTTAACCCACCTGTGGAATTTCTTACTGACATCTTCCAACGACGCTGCAGTGGGTACAACTACCACGAAATCAGTAAATTCTCCTGAGCCCATGCTCTACCACCAGCTATATGAGTCTGCTCCTTCCTTATTGACAGCAATTGAAAGTTCAGCAAGACCTTCTGAACTTAATTCATAATACACCTGAAACAATAATCAGATCTTCACACCTCTCTTCATTTCAAACAAACTCCTTTCCGCTATATTCAATCTTTCTTCGTATAGTAACCATCACTCCAAATAAAATCCATAGGCCAAATCACCTTCCATCACGATTCCCAACCATTATACACTTTCACAAGGCACGCGACTATCCTACTACAGAATCCATATGCCAATCTGCCACTCTTACTTCGGTTAAACCACCTCCTTTAAACAACTTCTCAACCTCAGCTTCTTATACTTGACCTACTAGTACTCAATCACCTCGAAACACTTCCCACCCATGTCTTCCCTCATAATTTGCTGCCCAAATGTTGTATTAAATCGAAATGCAACTTTGTAGCACCTGACCAATAAAATGTTACAGACTCTAAGCCTCTTCGAAGATCATCTTTCTCGAGCCATCAACATTAGAAATACCAATTCAATTCTGAACCGCTGCACACAACTATCTCTAGCAACCACCCCTCATGCACCATTTCACAATACCCTGCCCTAAAGGCAAAATCCAAGAAGACCGTAACAACGGCGAACCGTAATGCGTTCAAACAAGGACGGCGACACCGCATCACAATGAAAATTCCACCACGCTCGAAAATACCAAGTCTTGTTACTCCATCAACCAAAACCTGATCCATAGTCTAATTGCCTTTCCTTTGTTGGAATTAAATGTTGAATCTCTAAATCATGCACTGAAAAAATTCTCCTTTCAAGTCATTCACTGACTCGACACATAGTCAAGCACCCTACCATTACACAAATGCTGTGTGATAACGGCGCATGAATATCATAGCAATACGTGCAAAGCCTCAAAACCATAGGAAGTACGGATACTGAACTAAAACAGAACACCCTTTCGCAAGGAGACGATAATAGTCTGCCCGAACACGTAGGGAAAAACATGCTGCACTACGTCTGTAGTATCAATACCACTAATCGACGTCCAATTGACAACATGCGCTTTGCGTCGCATAAGAATGAGTAGGAAGGAAATAGAGGCATAAGCATCAATGGAATCAAACTGCACGATGAAGGAACCAATAAGGGAAGTGCTACTAACAGCCCTGTAGCCTACTGAAGATAAGTACAAACGTCTCCGTACCGATCCACAGACTCTACTAGACTTGCTCATGACTCGTGAAACCTAAGTGAATCTAACGCTCTGATACCAAGCTGTCATGATCCAAAATCCACTAGTGGTCGTGATGGCGCCTAGCACCGCCGTCATGCAAGCCAACAGTGATTAGTCCATTTAATTACTCATTCTAGCACCTTAAAATCATAATTTTTATTAATAAAAATAGCGTGAAATAGAATTTACACGAACTACACTAGTCAATAACCTGTAGGAATCCCATAACCCGGTGTCACAAGTGCATGAGCATCAACTAGGAACTATAATAAAATACAACATATGTCTGGAATATAAGTTAGAAAGGAAAAATATAAATAACTCTGATGGAGACTCTGCAGGCTGTGGATCGAAACATGAAATACAGCTCACGGTAAAGTCCCCATAATAGCCGCGCCTCTGCGTCCAAAATACCAACAGACATATATATACAGGCACAAAAAGTGCAGCAAGTATAATATGAATACGTAAATCAACACGTACCCACTAAATATCTACCCTAACCCCAGAGAAGTAGTAACGAATGGTCGACATCAACACCTACTAGTGTTCCAATAAGATAGTTACAGTAGAAGTAAATAGATGTGAATCATAGAAAATATATGAATGTAACAAGTATAATAAGTGGTACAATCCTCCTCTCGGCAGTAACTCAAACTCTCAGCTAGTAGCTACCTCCTCAATTGGAGAATATATAATGAGCCTTACCAGATAGGTCGTCATAGTATAATTAGGAAAAACTCACAGATATGCTGGCTTCTTGCCAATTATTACACACGATTCCATAAGAGTATTTTATATACATTCCGAGGCGTACGGCCCGATCCATCATAACATTGCCAAACCATAGATACATCTATTTTATTGCCGAGGCGAACGGCCTGCTCCCATGAGAGTGTGGTACATAAAAGCTATGGCGTATGGCCCGATCCCATTACAATTAGAAGCTTTGTCGAGTCCTCGATCCCACTCACGAATAGTCATGTGAGTTATAGATTTATAAGAGAACTTTCCGATGAGAACGCATAATGGGGGAGAATTTTGTAAGGAGAGTAGAATTAATCCGCGGCTTATCATGAATCCCGTCAAATCTCTACAATACTAAGTTTATCACTCTATGCAAGTCTAGTCTCAAGTGTTAATGTAAAATAAGGGAATTTAATAGGAAAGAGGCAACTCAAATAGTACAATTATAGCATGGTGTGAACCTAAGTCTACCCGGACGTAGCATGAATCTAGCTACACACGTACTCTCGTCACCTTGTGCGTACGTAGCCCTCACAATAAGTAATACATAACAAATACATCACCTAGGGGTAGTTTCCCTCTCACAAAGTTAGACAGGAGACTTACCTTGCTCCGAAGTTCCATAACCGGCTCCAAAGCCTCTCTAAATCTTCAAAACGATGCCTGTCGATCCAAAACTATTCAAACAAACGTGCGAACCAATCCAAATATACTCTAATACACATGATTTATCAATTTATATTAATTCCCAACTCCGCTCGAAAAGTCTATAAAATCAACCCTAGGGCCCTCGTGCCCGGATTTCAAAAATATTTTGAAGACAAACTTTACCAATAACACCACGAACTCAAATATATGATTTATTCCAAATTCCACGTCCAATTTCGTGGTAAAACTCCAAAAATACCAATTTCTAGGTTTTTTTCAAAATATCCCAATTTCTAGCAATTTTTATGCTTGAATCCATATAAAAACCATTTATTTAACTCACAATGTGAAGAAATCACTTACCCCATCATAGTTGATGAAGATGACACTCCAAAAGTGCTCCAAAATCGGCTCCCATGGACGAAATAAGATGATAATGGGCCAAACCCCCTTTAAAGAACCCATACTGGCCAGCGCAAATTTCGCTTCTATGGCCAAAACCTCGCAGGTGCGGTTACACCAGAAGATAGCTGCTTCAGCCTTTCTTCCGAGTCCAAACTCGATCCGTTGACCATCCGGAATCCAGCCGAGACCCTTGGGACCTTAACCAAATATACCAACACGTCCCAAAATACAATACGAACTTAGTTGAAGCCTTAAATTACGTCAAACAACATCAAAATCATGAATCGCGCTTCGAATCAAACTTATAAATTTCCAAATTCCAAATTCTATATCTTGTGCCGAAACGTATCAAATCAAGTCTGATCGACTTCAAATTTTGCACACAAGTCATAAATGACATGGCAAAGCTATTCCAAGGCTCGAAATCCCAGACGGACATCGATAACATAAAAATCCACTTCAAGTCAAACTTAAGAATTTCTTAAACTTTCAAAATACCAACCTTCAATAAAAAGCGCCAAAATGCTCCCGGGTGATCCGATACTCAACCCGAACATACGCCCAAGTCCAAAATCTTCATATAAACCTATTTGAACCTTCAAATGATGATTCCGAGGTTGTTTACTCAAAAGTCATTTCTTAGTCAATTCTTCCAACTCAAAGCTTCTGAAATTAGAATTTTCTTTCCAAATCAACTCTGAACTTCCCGATATTCAATTCCGACCACACGTATAAGTCATAATACCCGAAGTGAAGTAACTCGAGGCCTCAGAAAGCCGAACGACGCGCTAGAGCTCAAAACAACCGGTCGGGTCGTTACATGGACACACTTAAATATTTCAAAAGCAAGGGTTAGAGTAAAATTTCACAATGAGATTTTGGGAGCTCGGATTGAGGTGATTCTTGGAGACATTTTCAAGGGAGTGATTGGGTATGTTATTCTAACTTAGTTTTGGCTAAATTATATTAATATATCATTCTTTTCATCATTTAATTAGTATTTTGGGTTGAAAGGTTTGGGAAAAATGGAGAAACTTCTTATGCCAAATTTTGGAGATTTGAGCGGCATTTTGGTGTCGAATTTGAGCAATTTTGGTATGGTTGGACTCATGGTTGAATTGATTTCGAGACGTGGCCCGGGGTTGAATTTTTGAGTTAACTTTTTTGACTTTTGATTAAGAACTTATAATTTTCATATGGAATTGATTCCAATAGCTTGAGTTGATTGTGTCGAATTGTTTGTGGCTAGATTCGAGGCATTCGGAGACTGATTCGCGAGGCAGGGGCTTATTAGAGCAGAGATTTGCATGGTTTGAGGTAAAAATACTTGTAAACTTGGTTCTGAGGGCATGAATCCCTGAATTTCATGTGATAAGTTTTGAGGTGACACACATGCTGGGTGAAGGGCGTGTGGGCGTGCACCGTAGTAATTATGACTTAGTCGATTTAGCGGGACTGTGTAGTCACCTTATTTGAATATTATTATTGTACTCAATGTGTTAGAGCACTTGAGTTGCGAATTTTGTTAGAAATTATATTTAGGCTATGAGCTGGTACTATCTGGACCTACAATGGTCGTTCTTTTGTTGTTGAGATTATTTGCCTAATGTTCAGTTACGTACTCAGTCGCATTCATCATTACATTTCATATCTCAGTCTCTGTATCATTTATTGTCATATCATGATTCATTAATTTGGGCTGTTTAGCATGAGTGTGGTGAGCCCGAGAGATTGGAGAGATTGATGACTGAGTTGGGGGCTGAGAGCCGTACTATGAGTGAGTTATGTAGATCGGCTTGTGCGCTGCAACAAGCCTTATGGATATATGTGGATCGGGTTGCACGCTACAACAAGCCTTATGGCTATTTGTGGATTGGGTTGCACGTCGCAACAAGCCTTATGGATATATGTGGATCGGGTCGCGCGCCGCAACAGGCCTTATGGCTATATGTGGATTGAGCTGCATAGCTGGTACCGTACAATGCTGAGTGACTAAGTGTGACGAGCGAGAATTGAGATAGTCAGATTGAGTGCTCATGAGAGTGTGAGTACTTGAGATTTCATTGTGTTGCATCACATATGGTATTCATATTGGCATGTAGATATAGAGATGTCATATTCCTCATATCAGTCACACTTGGCATATTTTATTCGTGTTCAACTTAATTGTTAAACCTGGAAGCATGTCTATATGTTTTGTATTGTTAAATTCTGTACTTTTACTGTATTGTTTGAGCTCGTCACTAGTTTCAACCCAAAGGTTAGACTTGTTACTTATTGAGTTGGTTGTACTCATGCTACACCCTGCACTTTGTGTGTAGATCCAGGTGTTTTTGGGTACGACAGTTGCTGATCTTAGAGCTTTACCCATTCGGAGATCATCGAGGTAGCTGCTTTAGCGTCCGTAGACCTTGACTCTCTCCTCCTCTATCTCTCAATTTTTACTTGTATTGTTCTACCTTCTTAGACAGTGTTTCAGACTATGTTGTCGTATAGATGCTCATGTACTCAGTGACACCCGGATTTTAGAAAAATTGTATTCGAGTCGCAGTTGTCTATATCGGTTATTTATGAGAGTTATTACTGTTAAACTTGCTTCATCTTATTTTCAATACAAAATGCCTAGTTTTATTGTTAATGTTGGCTTGCCTAGTTCTGTAATAGGTGCCATTATGACATGTCGAGTTTTTGGTCGTGACATAAGCCAGACACCCGTGTTAATGTCTGCTCCCCAGTTCCTCTACGTGAACGCGACAAGGCCCTCATGTTCGTGAAGCACTAGCAGCATCTGCTCCCTAGTTCCTCTACGCGAACATGAGACAGGGCCCACAAATGCAAAGCTTTTCCAGTAGGTCCATCACCAATGCGGCTGCACATTCGCGAACGTGAAAACCCAATTCCGCTGCTAGGCCAGCTTCTCTTACACGAACACGACCAGGTGATCGCGAACGTGGAGCACCACTGCCTAACACATCGCGAATGCTACTTCCCTATCGCGAACGCGTTGAACAAAAGGCCCCTAGCTCAATTCCTTCTTTGTGAATGTGTGAGACCCTTCGCATTCGCGAAGAACAAAACAAGCACCAACAAACCAGCAACAACAACTCATCCAAACTTGGTCCAAAACCATCCCGAAACACACTCAAGGCCCCCGAAACCCCATCCAACCACACCAACAAGTCCCAAAATATAACACGAATCGGCTCGAGGTCTCAAATTGCACCCATCAACATCAAAACTACAAATCGAAGATCAAGATCCTTCTTTCAATTTTCAAACTTTCAAACTTCGCCGAGTGCGTCTGAATTACACTTAAACATTCCGGAAGGATGCCAAACTTTACGTGCAACTCACAAATCACGATACAAACTTATTCCAAGGGTCCGAACCCCAAATAGACATTGATAATACCAAAATCTACTTCAAATCATACTTAGGAAATTCTAAAACTCTCAAAATACGAACTTTCCATAGTAAGTACTTAAATACTCCCGGACCACCTAATACTCAACCCGAATACACACCGAAGTCCGAAATCATTATGCGAACCTATTGGAACCTTCAAATCCCAATTCCGAGGTCGATTACTCAAAATATCAAACTTTAGTCAACTATTCCAACTTAATGCTTCCAAATTGGGAATTTTCCTTCCGAATCAACTCCGAACTTCTCAAAATTCAATTCCGACTACGCGTAGTCATAAAACTTGAAGTGAAGATACTCAAGGCCTCAAACCGCCGAACGACGCGCTAGAGCTCAAACAACCGGTCGGGTCGTTACTAACTAAATATAAAACAGCATTCATTTTAACAAGATAAGCAAGTATTAAAGATTTGTTTGAGCCTATGAGTAACAACAATAAACTCCTCATCTCAGATTCCATATTACTCAAACTGTTGGGTCATTGAGACTAGCATGTCTCAGTCTCATTCTTAACAAATTTGTTCAAATGCAGCACATAGCAGTAGAGGCATGAAACTTCTTCAGATAAAACACATGCAAAGATTCACAAGTACTTATAGGCTAACAAAAATCAACTCAAACCTAGACACAATGAGATTTATAAAGAATTACATGATAACAGGACATATTAGAATAGCAGATAGCATGACAATTAACAGAATGGATTCATTATATGGGTTCAGGTTATACAACAAGTTAGCATTGAATCCTTGAGTGTATATAACAGGAATGGTCTCACTAACATATTACTCAGTCAAAACAGATAGGTTAAGTGTGTGACATGGGTACCATGATGAAGATCATTTTAGATACATTAGCAGGTGGTGTGACATTGCCAACCCAAAAATTAATATAGCATAGATAAAGCAAACATAAGTTCTCAACAGAACATTAAGGAACATCTAAGGGCACAACTCAATTAATTTTATTACAACTAACAAAACATACAAAGAGTTATCAAAGTCTCTTAGTTAACTGCAGAAGTTCAGTAGGTCTTAGATTATTCATTTTAAGAGGCATTTATCTGGTGCATTTCATTAACACAAATAACCAGTCATACTAGAACAATCGCAGATTATCAGGAAACAATTAGCTCAAGACAATGATGATAACATATAAGAGCAAGATATAATAATCAATCACAAAATGCTAACATATATCATGAAAAAAGGATAATCAACAGAAAAAGACATTGTAAGCACAAAATAATACAAATAATCGAAAGAAAGGGAGGGTTAGTGTACACTGACCTTGTACGAAAGCAGAAAACCAAAAAAGAACATTGTTTAACCATTATCCAAGCTCAAGCTCAAACAGTATATGAAATCAGAACCGGAGAAGGAAAGGAAAAGGCGAAAATTAGTGGGAAAATCAGTGGCCTTTAATGCCTTAGGGCTCCAGCAGATTTGAATTAGGTATTGGAAGATGACGATGGTCAAGATGATGCTAACAAAGTGGGTAAAATCAGAAGCAGAAGAGGGAAAAAGATTTACCTGACAAGAGCCAATCGTTTGAAACAAAAAACCATCGGTCAAAGCTTCAATGTCCAGAGGTCACTGCTTTTGACCTCTGGACATCGTATAAAAATGCTGAAGCCTGTGAAACCTTCATGCATGCCTCTGATTTGAAAGAATATAAGAGAAACTCGGACGATTTGAGGTTTCATTTCGAATTGGGACTTTTGAAGCTCAGTGATGAAAGAGGAAAGAAAACAGTAAGATTCGTGGCATAGGGACAAGATGGAGTGTTCGGGGTTTGATTTTGTTGACCTTGCACGAATTTGTGCAAGGTCTCATGACTAATGGAGTTTGAACATATGAGATAAAGGAGAGAGTTTTAGGGAAGGGGGCGGCTGGTCCGGTGGAAAATGATTAGGGTTAGCCATTTGGTTTGTTTAAAGTGGGTGGATAAAGGGGAGCCGTCGGATCATTATGATCAACGGCTCCGATATTTTGAAGATAAAAACGTTTATTAAGAAAAAAGAATGGCCTTTGGATTTCTTTTAATCCAACGGTAGAGATAAATCATTGATGGGTATTGAAAATAAAGGAAAAAATTTGTTTCATCTTGGGTCATTGATCATTTGGACCAAACATCCTGATGAGATGTGTTTTTTGCATGAGTGTTTGAAAGTGGTGACGTGGCGCAATTTCATTAGCTCTCAGGGGTTTGGGCGGATTGCCAAAGTGGAATTTAGGGGGTAATTTCGGACGGGGTCAAATGGGTTTGGGCTGGTTTTAATTTAATAACTAGCCATATTGCATCTAATTGGGCTTTTGCAATTGTAGCCTTTTAGTCCTTGGATCCCTTTAAAATTAATTTAAGTAAACTTAATAATAAAATGTGATGAAATTATAATCATCAAATACATTACAAATTACTGTAATTAATTAATCATATATTAAAATACTTTACTTACACAAATTATAAAGTTAATTTTAGATTATTTAAATAATAAGCGAGTTAATTATAAATTAAGGATTAATTTATTAAATTAATTATAAAACTTATGTACCAAAAATATAGAAGTTATTTTTAATAATCTCAAAATATTAAGGATAATATATTCTATAAATATTTAATACCAAATTATTAATCTAACATTATTACTTAATAATTTTCTATTATATTAAAAATAGGTATTATTGATTAAAAATATTTTCAACACATTTGCAAATCATTAAGCACAAATAAATTAATTGCAGGAGGGTCAAAATTAGTCGTCAACAACCGTCGCAGTCCCTTGGAATCCCATCCTTACCTTACAATGTCATTTTTGTATCCGAACAGTATTGTATTGGTTGACATCCTTATGTATTCAGTTAGAGCTTATGACTCTATACTACCTAGTTCTAGGGAGATGTCTGAGTAATCCCATTTTTGGCTGATGTTAACTACATTTCAGCTTTCATATTTAATTCTGCCTTATTATATCATATTTTGCTGATTTTATGTCATTAAGTGATCGATTTACCTAATTTTAGATACTAGGTGCAATCAAAATCCCCATGGTATGATTTGGATCATGACATAGATTGACCTCATTCATTCACACAAGAGATTAATGAATTGTAAGAAGATTGTATAAAGGAAATCTAAACCCAGGTATTTGGACCAGAATTTACTAATTCCAACTCTAGGACTCATTGGTGAAAAAAATTCAGGATCTCATTACCAATTGCTATATATTTTCAAATTCATAACCTAATACTCTCTTTAAAAAACAACTTACTCCTTCCATCCCAAATTAGGTGGTGTTATTTGACTAGATACGAAATTTGAGAAAGGAAAAAAAACTTTTAAAATTTATGATCTAAAACAAGTCTTAGTCATTTGTGTAATAATAAATTTTCTTATTAAGGCTAAAATAAAAAATTTAAAGTTAAATTATCTCTAAATAAATAAGTAATATATACTTTTCAGTATAGACTTAAAGAAAAAGTATAACACATAAATTGGGACAAAAGGATAGTAAATTATCAACCCTAGTTTCCAAAGTGAACTTCTCTTGTGAAGGAAATAAAAAAAAGGATTTTTTCCGATCCTATACAATATTGGAAATTTATTTACCAAAATTATCCTAGATTTGTATATTACCCGACCTAATTATGTTTTTCTTAATATTTATATATAATTTATTATTAGTGCCTTAAAATAGGGGATTCAGTTACACCCTTTTTCTTTTTTCTCTCCTCTCCTCTTTCCCAATTGTGACGACTCGACCAGTCGTCTCATGAGTTACCGCTCCGTTTCCCCCATTTCTGCTTCATTATGCTTCGTTATCTGTGTTTTATGTGATCGAGTTGAGTAGTTTGCGTTCGGAGTGGATTTGGTAAGAAATGAGACACTTAGTATCTTTTAAGAAGGTTTAAGTTGGAAAAGTCAAGCGGATGTTGACTTATAAGTTAGAGGGCTCGGATGTGAGTTCTGATGGTTCGATTAGCTTGGGGAGGTGATTTATGACTTAGGAGTGTGATCGGAATTGATTTTGGAGGTCCGGTGTAGACTTAGGCTTGAATTGGTTGAGTTAGTATTTTCGCGATTTCCGGTTGTTAGGCGAGATTTTGATCCGAGGGTTGGAATGGAATTCCGAGAGTTTCTGCAGCTTCGTGATGTCATTTGGGATGTGTGTGAAAAATTTCATGTCATTCGGACGTGGTTTGGTTGGGTTTTTTATCAAAAGAGTAATTTTGAAGATTTTGAAATTCTTAGGCTTGAATCCGACGCGAATTTGGTGTTGTGATGTTCTTTTGAGCGTTCCGAAGGTTGGAAGAAGCTGAATGATGTTATGGGATATGTTGGCATGTTTGGTTGAGGTCCCAGTGGCCTCAGGTGAGTTTTGGGTGGTTAAACGGACTATTTCATCTTAAAAATTGCAGATTTTTTTTAGCTTCAGCTGTGCACCAGAAAATTTCTGGTGCGAGTAGTCCAGTTTGGAAGCTCATATCTTGTAATCTATAAGGAATCAGAAAAATTGCAAAACGTAAAAAGTTGTAGCCCTTGTATTCTAGTTTCTAGAAAGTTAAACCATTCATGATTTGGATATTCTATGAGAAAGTTATGATTGATCGAATTTGGCTAGTGGAGCAATTTCGACAGAATTTTCTGATGCATTTTAGAAGCTCATATCTCGGAATATATAAAGAGTTATATAGTGTACAACCTATCAAATGAAAGATCTTCGAGTCTAGTTTCTAAATCTTCAAACCGTTGATCATTTGGATATTTTCACAAGGGGTTATGAGCGTTTTAACAGAAGGTGTACGGTAAGGGAAAATGGTAAGAGGATGTACAACCTGCACAGCGCAAGGTACAACTCGATGAAGCCTGGGCAGAATGTTTTAAGTCTTCTTGTCCCTGATTTTGGGTATATTTTCACCCATAGTTGCTCATGACTTGTGACACCCCGGTTTGGGCTGTGTCGGGATGGTTTC
>MCJB01048044.1:5456-38735 GCA_002018475.1 Nicotiana obtusifolia
GAAGCATGGGCCAAGGTTTATTCATTCTAAAGTATTATTGTAAGACGCAGAGGCGTATCCACTATCCAGCCATTGCCGGCTTTAGGGTAAAGCCTCTAATAGCCTATTTGGAAAAAACTTCCTAAAATCCACTTATTTCGATGAAAATACCTTTTAAAAATAATTTTGGTGAGAATTAGGTTGTATTTGATTAATTAATTTGAAAAGTACTTTTGAGCAACAATTAGTATTTGATTAAATTTTAAAAAATATACTTTTAAGTATATTTTTATCAAAAGTGCTTTTCAAAAAAATGCTTTTAAAGATAAACTATTTTTTCCTATTTTTCCAAATCTGCTTCTACTTTTACTTAAAAGTATTTTTTTTCCTTCAAAAAATTTGACCAAACACCTTAATTTGGCACCAAATCACTTTTGGCAAAAAAATAAACTTGGCCAAACATGCTATAAAGCATGTGAGTACTTTTAAGTAGAAAAAGTAGAATTTCTTACTACTATAAAAGGAAAATTAACTTTTTGATGTGTGACTAATTGACGTTTTAGTAAAATTTTAGTGAATAACTCTTCTAACCCTCTTACTGGGAATAAAATATACTATTTACTATGAACACTTCTTATCTTCTTTTTTTTTATAAAACTAATTTTAGTGTACGTGTGTAAAACGTCAACTAAGAAATATATTTATATGTAAGAAGAACAAACTATTAAAAAGATAGAAATTTATATCAAAATAAATTAAAATATTTGCTTAAAAAAATAATTTGTAAAAGATGATTAAAATTTTAATTGATTTTAAATTTTACATATTAAGACTTTTGACATGGTTCAAATAATATATATTCAATAAATAGAACTGATTTGAAAATCCTAAATAGGTAAATATTAGGAAAATTAAAACATGAACTAATTATAGGTGTGAAACAATTTAATAAAATATAATTTAAACAACCAAGAAAATATTTTTGTATGGAAAGGAAAATAAAGGATCAAAATTGATCTTGCACGATAAAATTTTCCTCGTACGATATAGGCACAAAAATTTACACGAATATATAATATTTTTTGTCCTTCATTGAAAAGAAACTTACTTTTTACTTTTTATATTCTCTTCTTTTTTCTTAATATATTTTATCCTTATTTAGTTGATCTTGAACTC
Organism: Nicotiana obtusifolia; assembly: GCA_002018475.1. Classification (NCBI taxonomy): domain Eukaryota; kingdom Viridiplantae; phylum Streptophyta; class Magnoliopsida; order Solanales; family Solanaceae; genus Nicotiana; species Nicotiana obtusifolia. The sequence continues at coordinate 6,612 of MCJB01048044.1, forward strand.
CTAAATATTAGGCAATAATAAAAAACTTACTTGATTTTAAAGTCCTAAATATTGGGAAAGTAATTTAAATTACATATTTGTCCAATGCGAAATTTATTTTTAAATAGTAAAAAAGACATTGTAGATTAGTGCAACTCCGTACTAATAAATCTGTAATTGTAACCGTTCATCATCATTTATCAATTGATGAGAAATTTCTGCCATTGACCAATTATTTGTTTGATTGGAGTTACGTTCTTGTCGTTAAAATAAATGTTTCATAACATTAGCAAATTCACCATCTTTTTACCTATTTAAAGGCTCTTGATTACTAATAAATATTTCACCCATCTTAAATTATTTGTCATATTTCTATTTGATATGCCTTAAAAAAAATTAGTTAGAAGAAATTTGACTATTTTACCGTTATTTGTGCCTTTAATATAATCTCTCTTCATTGAAAATTTATTTTATTGTGCCATCTCCATCTTCAAGAACAATGACTACTAAGGATAAAATGGGAAAAAATTAATTAATTTTGTTTTGAACTTCTAAAATGACAAATAATTTGAATTATCTATTTTTAAAAATTATGATAAATAATTTGAGACGGAGGAAGTAGAAATTAATTCCCTTATATTAATCCTATATTGGCTTATTTTAACTCTAATTTCTCGTGTAGCTTTACTTTTAAAATAATTAATAGTACAGGTCTACTGGACAAAAATAAAATAAATGGACGACTCAATACTTTAAATTAAAAAGTAGTATGTCTTGAATCTAACGCTTAGTGGTGAGATATTTAAACTTTGAAATTTGAATTCCTAAAATCTATTTTAACGTAAAAAATAGTTCTTATATTTGACTCCTAAATATTATTATTTTGAATTATAAAAGGAAAGTTCAAGTTGATTTAAATGTCCTAAATATTGGGATTTCCTACTATAATAAATAAAGTTTTAGTTGATTTCAAAATCCTAGATATTAGAAAATTAATAAAATGACTATTTTATTCAATATGAGCTATATTTTTAAAGGGTAAAAAAAGCGAACGATATTTCGTTAAGAGCTTTCGCGCTTTTAATATAATATAGATTAGAAAATATGTAGATTATAATTTATACTATTACTCTCTTTCTCGGTTTGTCCAAAAGTTAATCTCTTACGTAACATTTATATTTTTTAATATTGTTTTTCTTGATTTCCAAGTCCAAGTCTGATAAGTTATATTAATATTATTTTTCTGAAAAATCATAGCTTAAGAGTACTTTTCATAAAATATATTGCACACTTTTTTTTCTCACCTTTCAAGCAATGCGAAGAGTTATTGAAGCAGTAAAAGATATTTGGAATTTAATCATCATTTTTTTTGAATTAGATTCTATTTTTCTACCTTTCGAGTGTTATTTTTATCTAATATTTGTTATTCCTATTTTTTTAATTTCAAATTTATTTATCGTTTTTTTTAGTTATGTATTAAAATAAATATGTCAACTAGAGATATGAATTAGGTTGTTCAAAACTTAAAAAAGAAAAAAAGTTAAAACTATAATACAGTCCCAAAAGGGATTATTAGGAGAAATGATTATAAATAATTCTTACGTAAAAATTTTACATCTCAAAACATTAGGAAATTAACTTGCCTTCGAATAGGTATTTTGTATATATATATATATATATATATATATATATATATATATATATATATATATAAATATATAAGGCCTCTCATCAATGTTAGCTTTAGGCCACAAAAATTATTGAGCCGCCCCTGTATCCAGTTTGAGGGATATGGGTTCACGTGAACCCATACTTATCTCCCTAAATCATGTATAATAATGTTATATTTATTCAAAATTACTTAAATATATGTGTGCGCACCCATGCTCAAAGAGTCTAATGGTATAATTATTATTGGATGCACCTTTACAAGTGAAATTGGCGGTTCAAATCTCACTCCGAATGGTCTTGTTTTAAACATGGAATATAAATATATGTGAAATTTACTATAATTTCAAAAGAATATAACTTTGAACCTATAATTTTAAAAGTGTATTGGGTTCATGGTAAGGGACTAAAGTTAAACCCGTCAAACGTAAATTCTAAATGCACTTCTTTACAACAGTGCATCCATCCTCTTGAAATCCTGAATCCGCCTCTGGTAAGACGTATATATGCTAAAGTTCATAGATTGAATGCAGTAGAAAACCCTAGCTGCGAGGGAGAAGAGAGAAGAAGAAAGGAAGAGAGGAAATGAATGAAACAGTGCAAACTTTTTTTCTGTTCTGTTTTATTGTTTACATTGATATATATAAACAAATAGCTTAGTACTAATGTAACTACCTAACTAACCAGTCACTCACATTATTAACCACTAACAGACTAACTAATCTGTATATGTATAAATAGACTAAACTACCCTCATGCTCAAGTCAATCCTTTTTCCTCAACACTCCCCCTCAAGCTAGGTGGTATGAAAATATTAAGAACACCTAGCTTGGACATCATATATTCATGTTGTACTTTGGTTAAGCCTTTGGTTAGGATATCTGCAAGTTGTTCCTTAGTGGCCACATACTCTGTCTTCACTAGCCCATTCTGTATCTTTTTTCTTATGAAATGACAATCTATTACACTCATGAAAAACTGGATTGGCAGCTATTTGAATTGCTGCCTTGCTATCAGTGTGAATGTTCACAGGAAGAGCAACTGACACTCTAGTATCTATAAACAATGCAAGTATCCAAACTAACTCTGCCACAATTGATGCAATGCTTCTGTATTCTGATTCTGCATAACTCCCAAAGATAGTGCTATGCTTCTTAGACTTCCAGGACACTAGTGAGTCACCATACATGATGAAGAAGCCAGTTACTGACTTTCTAGTGAGAGGGCAAGCTTCCTAGTCAGCATCATAATAAGCTGTAATGATGTTCTTCTTCTTAGTAGATAAAAGTATGCTTTGTCCAAGCTGATTCTTCATATATCTGATTACCCTTTGTGCAGCTTCCATATGAGATCTTTTGGATTTTTCTATAAACTGACTTAGTGTATGAATACTAAAGCTATGTTGGTCTTATGACAGTGAGGTAGAGTAGTTTTCCTAATAGTCTTTGATACTTGCTAGGATCTAGTAACAATTCATCATCTGTTGTGTTGTAACTGTCAGTATGTTCATCATACTCCTTGGTGGTTAGCTTAATGCTGGCTTCAATAGGTGTGGCAACTGGTTTTGCAGCTCCAGCCCAAGTTCAGAGATCAGTTCCAAAGTGTACTTCCTTTGGTGCATTAGAGTGCCTTACTGTGACCTGGCCAACTCAATGCCAAGGAAGTAATTCAGTTCACCTAGATCTTTCATCTTAAAGCCTGCTGCAATTTAGCCTTGACCTCTTAGTAGTATCATATCAGGACCAGTGAGGAGCATGTCATCCACATACACCAAAATGACTATAGTGTTTTTGCCTGTCCCTTTTTATGAATAATGAATGATCATGTTGACTCTGCACGAAACCAAACTTCAATAGTGCTTCAGAAATTTTGGCATTCCACTGTTTTGGCGCTTGTTTAAGTCCATACAAGGATTTCAGAAGTCTGCATGCTGGTCTGCTCTCCCCCTGACTCTGAAATCCTAGAGGTAGATACATATAGATCTCATCATGTAAATCCCCCTGCAGAAAGGTATTGTACACATCCATTTGATGGATGTGTCAATGTTCAGAATCAGCAACAACCAGAATTATCCTAACGGTATCCATTTTTACTATTGGACTGAAAGTTTCCTGGTAGTCAATGCCTTCTTGTTGGCTATACCCCTCGGCCACAAGCCTAGCTTTGGACCTCTCCACTTCTATAGTGGCTTGTACTTTATTTTGTAGATCCACTTGTAGCCAATAGGTACTTTATCATCAGGCAAAGGCACCACATCCCAAGTATGGTTGGATTCTAAAGCAGTAATTTCAGCTTGCATTGCATCTATCCACCTGGGATTCTTGACAGCTTCTTCAAATGTAGTAGGTTCTACTATAGAAGAGAAGGCGGTTAGCTAATTTTGGTACTTGGGAGAATACCATCATATGAGATATAGTTGGCAATAGAATAAGGAACAGATTTGTGACTTGGAAGTGTCACAAAGTCCTTCAACCAGATAGGAGCTTGTTTGGTCCTCAGGGATCCTCTTAGGACAGTGGAGTTCTGATCAACAGAAGGCAAGGTAGCTGACACTCCTTCAGAGGCACTAGGAGGCTGCACTGAAGGCTCCTGCCTTGAGTTATTATCCTCAGGTTTGAGGCTAATAGAAGTAGAAGGAGAAAGTGCCTGCCTGGAGCTATTAATCTCATGTGGAGCTGAGATGTAGGCTTCACCATAAGCAGGAGAACCAGAAGACAAGAACACAGGTGGAGGTGAGGATTGAGACTCCTTAAAAGGGAAGATATCCTCCATGAAAGAGACATCCTTATTGATGAAGAAGCAATTAGTGGCAACATCCAGTAGCACATAGCCCTTTTAATAAATGCCCATAAGAACAATAGGTTTAGCTCTTGGAATAAGCTTATCTGTTTTTTGAACTTGCTTGGCATAATACAAGCATCCAAGAACTCTCATACGCTCCAGAGTAGGCTAGCATCTCAAAGGGAGACAAACAATTAAGAACAGAAGTTGGCATTTTATTGATGATGTAAATAGCTACAAGAACACAGTGGCCCCAATATTTAATGAGAATATGAGCTTGAAAAAGGCTCTAGTTACCTCCAGAATATGCCTGTGTTTTCTCTCATCAACTCCATTTTGCTGAGGGGTATATGCAAAAGTCTTTTGACGAATAATACCATACGTATGAAACAATGCATGATAGGTAAAATTTACAAACTCAAATTCATTGTCAGACTTGACTAATTTCAGAATTTTATTGAATTGAATTTGAACAAAAGCAATGAATTGAGTAAGGACCACACAAACATCAGACTTTAGTTTTAAGAGAAATAACCAAGTCATTCTGGTAAACTCATCAACAACTGTTAGAAAGTATATATTACCATCAAAGGTTGCATATTTATAGGGACCCCAAACATTCATATGAATTAGATCAAAGGCAACAATACTTTTAATACAGCTAGTAGAAAATAGTAATCCGGTCTGCTTGGCACATAGACATAGAGTGCATTTATTTATGGTATCAGTAACATTTCCTAGTTTGGCAGGAAACAACTTCTTAAGGACGATACTAGACACATGTCCTAATCTTTTATGCCACAAACTAACATCAATGGTAGAGTTATTTATGCTTGACTTTATTCCAGCAGCAGCCAAAGAGATTGCAGTGAGCTTCTTAGAACCATGGTTTTGCAGAAAATACAGTCCATCTCTCTCCCTACCAATCTTCCTCACCCTTCCACCGAAGAGATCCTGAAATACACAGAAATCAGGATAAAAGGAAGCAAAATATCTTATATCTCTTGTCACTTTGGAGACTGACAACAAGTTGAATTTGAATTGGGGCACATAGAAAACTTCTTTAATGATATTATTGTCTGAAATATGACTATCTCCCATGTGAGTTACTTGAGAGACATCTCCATTAGGCAATAGAACTTTTTTGGGATTAGTGGGTGCAGTTAAGGAGGTATTGGTTAATAGATTGATATCTGACACCATATGATTTATCGCTCCTGTATCAATGATCCATTCTTGTGGACTATAAGATGCCAAAAGAGCAATGGTAGTACCTGCTACATTTGACTCAGAAGTAGATAATGAGGTGCCATTGTGATTGTTGTTCAAAATCTGCATGATTTGCTCATATTGTTCTTTGGTGAAAGGAAAACCACCTCCCTGAGATGATGATTGGATTTGCAGCACCTTGAACCTGTGAAGCAGCAGAGCTAGCCTGAACCTGAGAACCAGAATTCCCTTGTACCTGGTAGTTTTCAGCAACCTGACCCATAACATGGTGATGACGATATAGGCAATGACTGCATTGGCATGTACTGAGAGGCACTATCAGTATATAAAGCATGGAGTAACTAGGTTCTATCATTACATTGTGCGCACTAGCTTCCCCTTTCTTTTTGAACTTATAATTAGAGGGATATCCTATTATTTGTAACAATTTTCCTTATTATGACCTTTCATTTTGCAAAACTCGCACCGAACATTATAATTCTTTCTAAACTTTGGATTAGAATTGGACGTAGCACTATAGAGTGTTGTAGAATCATATATATTTGCATTCACAATAGGAGGAGGACCTAATACACCAGCTGAGGCAGCTACAGCTCTTTGGCTTTCATCACTCATGAGCATTGCATAAGCTTGATTTACTGTTGGTAAGGGCTTCATCATAAGAATTTGACTACGAGCTTGTGAATAAGAATCCTTTAGGCCCATTAGAAACTGATATACCTTTTGTTTTCGTAGATGCACAATAAACTCCTTTGTTTTGACATAGTCACATCCAGGGGTAGGTATTACAGACTCAGATTCATCCCAGACATCTTTAAGTTTTGAATAATAGACAGAGATAGATGAGGAACCTTGACACAAAGTGGTTGTTTCCTTGTGTAAATTGTAGCAACAAGTATTATTTACCTTATTAAACCGCTCATGTAGATCCAGCCACACTGTTTGCGCACTGGTAGCATAAGCTATACCACTAATTAGCGTAGGAGCAACTGAATTCAGCAACCACGACAGTACGATATCATTACACATTTCCCACTGGTACCAATACTTTTCACGAAACCTCTCCTTTGGCCACCTGCCATCAACAATTCCCAGTTTATTTCGACCAAATAGAGCAAATCGCATAGATCGATACCATAAGGAGTAATTATCAGTTCCAGTCAAATGAAATGAAATCAAGGAGATGTCGCTTGTATCACCAGGAGCAAGGTACAGCGGATGAGTAACTGCTACTGTAACGCCTTCCTCAAATTCATCGTCTGATGATGCATGTGATGCATTTTCGGCAGTGATAGTTGCATTTTCATTTTCCAAATCATCAATCCTCATTGTTAAGTTGTTTGAAGGTTTTAATTTGAGAAATTGAAGTCACAATTGACTAAAATTTAGGGAAAAGTAGCTGAAATTAGAGCAAAAAAGAAGTTTAGGATTGATTTCGAGCTTCAATTCAAAGCTCAAAACTCTGATACCATGCTAAAGTTCATAGATTGAATGCAGTAGAAAACCCTAGCTGTGAGGGAGAAGAGAAAAGAAGAAAGGAAGAGAAGAAATGAATGAAACAGTGTGAACTTTTATTCTGTTCTGTTTCAGTATTTACATTGATATATATAAACAAGTAGCTTAGTACTAATGTAACTATCTAACTAACCAATCACTAACAGACTAACTAATCCGGATATGTATAAATAGACTAAACTATCCTCATGCTCAAGTCACTCCTCTTTCCTCAACAATATAGCCAATCGGTTCCTAATTTTTTTCACTAATTGAACAATAATTTCGTTTTTATTACCCAAAAAAAAATCGTTTTTCTTCTAATAGCCATAAACTTATGGCTAACGTATAAATTTTTTTTTTTCTTCTGTAAAAAAGTAAAATAAGAGGAAAAAAGCCCACAAAAAGTCGGCCAAGGGTCACGTTTCACCAAGATTAACCACTCCGTTAAGGTAAAACCATTCAATAAGCATATACTGACTTTATTAATTATCATGTAAAGCTTCAGGTGAAGATCTTTTTTTTGGTTTAAGTTAATATAGTCAAATTTGTAGGTACAAAGTCAAATATTAGTAAATAACAATGCTTTGATTATGCATTTACACTACATATTAAATTTATTGTATGTGTAATCATACATTAAACATACAAAGTGTATGCCATTTATCTATCTATATTATTATAAAAGCACGAATATTTCACGCAAAATATTGAACGACTAAAATATCCCCGAAACGACTTTTATGCCCTTATTTACACTAGTAGTAACATAAAATTATTGGATATATTAGTAAAAAGAATAGAAATAGACTTCTGATAAAATACCACGTATGAATTTTGATGTCTAAATAAAGATGATTATCAGTTTTGGACTTTTCTTGTTGCTTTATATTTCTCCCTAAAGTGACGGCTTGGAGATGAAAATACTAATTGTTGTTGCTTTATATTTCTCCCAATAGTGACAGCTTGGGAGATGAAGATACTAATTTGATGGAATTTTACTTTAACTTATTTTTGTTTGTTCTATATATGTGTGTGTGTGTGTTTAGTTGAGCAATATATAGATTCTTCGAAAAAAATTATGTTTGAGATAATCTGTTTGCAGGGCTTTGTGAATGGGCTTCGATGCCAAGGATCCTGTCCTTTGGTAGCATATAGTACATACAGATAGAACAATGCTCGAATATTTTCTCTTTGAGATTTTGTTCTTATTAAATTGTACAATCATTTATAGTTTACATAGGTTATAATTGCACTTGTTAAATAAATATGCGATTAATGCGCTGCCTGAGATTTGGTTGATTTACTTTTTCAAAAGGTGAAAATATATTTATACTCAAATAATATGTAGCAGTGTACAGACAATAGCAAACAACTTTTCAAGATGATTTCATCTTTAACATAAACCGACATAACGAAAGCATTATTTTAGTCGAATTATTTACGCCTAAAGAAGTATTACCAAAAGTAGAAAGAGGAAAGAGCCCAAACTTTAAAAAAATTACTATACATTCAAAGTTCTATGTAAGGTAGAGTTTAATCTTATTATTTTTTTCTTACATAGAATTTTTGCTTAAAATTCTAAATAGAATCATCCACGGCAATTGATATATATATATATATATATGCGTGTGTGTGTATGTGTGTGTGTGTGTGTGTGTTTCTTGAGAAAAATATATATAATACATCATCTATTTTGTTCACAAAACTCCTAAATTTAATATGTCTTTGGATTTAGCTTTAGATTTTAATTTAGCTCCAAAATGATTTAGTCTTTGTTCTAAACTGAACCTAAACAAATATAAGTAATTCACAAAAAAACATAACCAAACCTAAAACCATCCTTGGTTATAGATATGATAAATATTGATATATTTCTTCTAGAAAAAATTGTACCCTAAGATATCTTTTTATTTTTAATACATTGTCTTGTGACTTAGTGTTAGACTTTAATATAGATTCCAAAGAGTCTTTTAGGATTAATGAGGAATAGATGAAATTATTAGAAATTATTCACGTTGGAACTTAGCAACACTAAGGGAGAAAGTAAAAGATGTAATGAGATGCTCAGAGAAACGAGCTACCCCAATCCCAGCGTAATTAAAACAATTAATAATATGAAATTCTTTTGATGAAGAGACCCACAAAAGGTGTTAACTTAGCAAATAGATCATGCCTTTTCTAAAACTTCTAAAATAATTCTCCATTGTGTTTGGATATTGTTTTCTCCATTGTAAAGTTGAAGAGTAATTCTCCAAAATATCCGCACGAGAGGGAGAACTAGTTTATGATATCCAAAATATTAAAGCTTATATGAATTTTTCTTTTGTGAATATACTATTGCTTTAATATAATTGAGTTCAGCCTGATCATGCTTGATAGCTGGTTTGTTTAATCTTCTTGGCCGTATTTAATGAATTAAAATTTAACCCGACACATATTTTAGTTTACTGATTAGCTAATAAAAAAGGTACGATGGAATTACAATAACTGTCCAATTATAATGAATACATATTTAGCTAAGAAAATTTTTTGTAAAAGAAAATGTATCTATAATGCAGAACAAATTCGAAGGAGAATCTCAAACATCTACAAAGGATTCCATACCACTAATCTTTGATAGCGGTTATTTAAGCGTTATCAAATCTACTTCATCATGACATATTTTACTGCTTATGCAAAATATCCATGATATAAATCATTTAGAGTTTCAATCCTAATTTAAGATATACTCATGGGCTGGATACATTAGTATATTAATTGAATGATGTTCACATGAATATAATTGTTTTTCAACGGAAGAGGAGACTTCACCATTACAAATATCAAAGTCTAAACTAAATGATTTGTACTGATATCTATATCACATATGTCGTGAATTAGGGAGATCTGGTATAAATATCACTGCACATATTTAAATATTCTTACGCCACAAGACTGATCGATATTCTCTTATTTAATTTTGTTTAATAATGACATACAATACCTTTATATTTGTAAATGAGTCACTTAATCCCTATTGTCAGATACAATCTTACAGTATAGTAACACTTTTGTACCTCCTAAAACAAGTATAATATAACTGTAAAAAATGTTAACTAAGATTTTTGGCGATGACTGAAATTGACAGGGAATAACGTGCAATGCACGTTTATAGAAACTAATACTATATTAAAAACACGAAGGCCCTTAGCGAAATATCGTTCGCCTTTTTTACCCTATATTAGAGTTCTTACGGACAAAATAGTTATTTAATAATTTTTTTCTAACTTTTAGGATATTAAAAACAATTAAAATTGTGGTTACTAAATTTTTCCTTATTTGAACTAGGTAAAAAGTCCTAAAATTTAGCACTTTAAAATCAAGTAAGATTTTACTTTATAAGAACTTCTTTTTTATTTAAAGTATGTTATAACAAATTATATTTACGGCTAATCCTCCTATTAGGGCTTTGGAGTTAATTACAATATTAGTCAACAGAAACTTTGTCGATAGTATGGTTTTATTTTACTAAGCGTTCTTAGAGAGGAACTATGACATATTTGTGTTTATTAACTTGAATTTTAGTTACGCTTAATGATTTATTATATCTTTAAGAGTCAATTTTCTTATCTTTTACTTTGTGGTGCATTCATAATTCATGGTTGATGCTTCAATTTAGGAAAAAACGGTCTTGTTTTGGAATATATATATATATATATATATATATATATATATTTTGTTCTTTTTACTTTGCCATATCAATAGTTTGATATGTTTGTTTGCTTATTAGTGTTTTTCACTTCTGTTTTTCATATCTTTCTTAATTTGGTATTTTCTAATTCTTGTGCTTTCTTTCTTTCAATTTTAGGTTGCAGTATCGTGTCTTAGAAGCTTTTGGACCTAAAACAACAAAGTATATTGAAGTAACACAACAATGAGTAAAATTTTGTTTACGTAAATTATTTACTTATTTGAATTGTGTGAAATAGCTATAACTCTTTATTCTAATTCCTGTGCAAACAAGAAAATTTTAAATATTTAATTCAATCTACTATTTATCATGATTTAGTGATTTGAATTGATGTTCTTATTATAAGATTTTAAAAACAAGCATTATTAAGCAAAAATATTTATTTATTTTAGCTGGTTAAAATTTATTTATTTTTGTAAGTCGGATAAGAGATGACAATTGAGCTGTCGAATCTTCATAAACTGGTCTACGGAATAAAAAGAGAAAATTAGGAGTAAAGCTTAAGCGAGCACTGAAAGTCCTGAATTATTTTTCACGTGCTAAAGAGCACTTGAAGAAGACCCAGTTTGGTGTCTCTCGTATTCATTCTTTCTCCTCTTTTATTTCAACATACTTTTTTTTCCGTAAGCATATATTCAAGTTTTATCTCATTTAAGTTGTGATTTTTACCTTTATGATTCTTTTCTTCACGCGCGCGCACATATATATATTATTTCTTCATGGCTTTAACCATTACTAGATATGTTATATAATATTCTCAAGAATTTTTCTCTATACTCTTTAACTAATTGTTGCCACACTAATTCTACCTTAAACAAATAATTTAATGTCATCGAACTAAAATTAAGGTAAAGATCAAAGGTAATTTAAACTAAAATACCAGCAAGCCACGCCGAAAGATATAGAAATCGATGAAAAGATGCTTTAATATTTAATGCCATAAAAATTCTAAAAATATTTATTTTTAAAAGACTTAAAGTTGTCCCTCTAAATTGTCGAGCTCAAAAAAGTTGAATTTGAATAACTACCTATTCAAAACATATATTTGCAAGTAAAAATATCTTTTTATTTGTAAAAACAAAAAAACAAGCAATAAGTATCATAGCAAGAAGAATTGCATGAAGCTGTTCTTAAATGTCTTCTTGATGCAAAAAAAAATTTCAAAATTTTGTCTTTGAATTCCAACATGAATTTAATTTTGGTTACATATGTATGATAAACATGACACTACAATTTAGAGAAAAATTATATTGAACGCCACAAATATAAAATGAAGATTACAGCTGAAAATCAACATTCATCATTTTTATGAATTGATATTTTTTATTTTCTTATTTTATAACTTAAGCACATTATTATTTATGTGTTCCATTAAAATTTTATACTTATTAGTATAGGATACACGGGTAACGCGCGTATCTTAAGACTAGTATAATACAAAGGTCTGAATTATATATATATATAAAATAATTATTCTATATATATAATTATACATTAATTATATATCACATATTCATAATACAAGAGGTCTGGATTATACACGTCATGTACAAATCATATACGAAGTTTAAGGAATATGCGTTATATATACACTTTAAAACAGTGATGTGAAAGTTAAGAAGAATTAGGGAACGTAAGGAATTTTGAGGAAATTTGGTTTCCTATTACCTAAAATAAATACTAAGAATCAGGGAAAATATATCTTGACACAACTGGCTGGAGGTGAGCATAGCTTGGACAAACCCAAATGCAAACCAAAATTCAAACTTTTTAGATTTTTGTTTGAATTTTCAGATTATGAATTGAATTTCGAATTTAATTTTTAAAGTTTTTGAATGTTGGATTAGATTTTTCGATTATGGATTGAATTTCGAATTTAATTTTTAAAGTCTTTGAATGTTGGATTGGATTTTGTATATGGGATTTTTGATTTTTGGATATCTGAAAATCTAAAATTTTTATACTTCATATGTAGCTTTATCCATTGGAAGCTTATTTTCCTTGTGCCGAATGCTAATAGTTAAATATATCACCCATCAAATATTAGCTCATATATTTAATATTAACTAGTTTTTCGACACGCGTATTGCGCGTGAGCCCTTTATAAATAAGTACATAAAATTTAAAACTCATGTAAATTATATTAAAAATTATGTTGAGTTATCAAACAAAAATTAACGAAAAACATACCATTCTTTTAAGAATAATGTCTTATTTAACTAAATCAACCAAAAAAAAGTCATAGTGGAATTGTCTACCAAAATAATGAACACAAAAGTACATACAACATCAAATTTTCGATTTTGAGTAGGAATGTTCTAATTGATAGAAAAGGTCAAAATGGAATACCCTCTGTATTAATACATGAGGCAGACTCAGCTTTTCTCAGTGAAAAATTTCCAAACAAATTAGTTGAAAAATCATCTGGAACTATGTATAAACTTCAAAGAACAAAATAAGTAACCCTTCTGACCTCCCACAACATATTATATAATAAAAATAAATAATTAATTGGATAATATTTTTTGGTAGACTCAAAATAAATTATTTTTGTGCAGTCATATTATTCTACTGCTCAAATCAAAATTAAGAATTACTTCATAACAAATAATAGATTGTAAATGATTCAATAAGTTGGAGATAGCCGTAGCTTTTAAATTTGTTGTACTCATTTAGTTTGTAGAGTAGCACAACATGCTTAATATTTTTTATTTCTAAATCCAGTTTCTCAAATGATTTGTCGAGATATTGACTTCAAAATAAAGGTTATGCTTAAACTTACATTTAAATAGGAAAAAAAATTCTTGCAGCATAAACAATTCAGATTATACTTTCTCACTACTTAATTTAGATGTAATTATCCGTCTTTTTTTTTTTTTTTTTTTTTTTTGTAATTATCCGTCTTCACCTGAACTTCTTTCATTTTATCTCGCCCTTGCATATGATCTTTGTCTATGCTTCGATCTTAGTCACATTCTATTTTCCGTTTCTATCTTTTTTGCTTCAGATCATTTCTTTAATGCAAAGACTCATTAAGCTAAATGCAATATATTGGTCATCATTTTTCCATATTATAAAACAAGCCACACAAAATGCTCTGCCCTAATGTCAATTAAGGGTTTTAATGTTATCGAGTTATCAACCAAGATATAAGGCAGAATCAACCAAATTTGAGCACACCATAGTGATTTAATTTCTGGAGCGCACATATAGTAGCAGTATGACCACCAACACCAGTCTCAAAAATAATGAATTAAAATTAAAAGCCTTAAAAGAAAACAATTTGTTTACTGTGGACTTCTTTGTTCCTTTTCGTGCTGTGCCAAGCTCTTCATATAATATATTATCCAATTTAACCAATAAACAGAATTACATACCAAAGTAATATGCAAGTGAAATTCACTATTATTTCTAAAACGTGGTACCATAAGAAATTACTCCGCAAGCTAAATGACACGCTTAAAATCGTTTTGCGACCATTGCCATGGGGCATATAAAACAACTATGCTCTTCTTTTCTGCTTGGGAGATCTAATTTTGGCCTCCTGACACCGTCAATACTGATATTAGCTCTATCATTTTTGCTTCTGCTTCTGCTTCTGCTTTTTTTTATCATTCTTTCTCTCGGCTTTTTTTCTAGCTTTCTCTGTCCTCTCCTCTCCTTTAATATTTTGATTCCACGCAAACCCTTACTTCTCTGAAGAAGATTTTTGCTATGTTTTAGAGAGTGTATCTAAACGGAGTTATATCAACCTCAAGAGCCTAGATGATATAATTATAACAATGTCTTTTCATTTGGTACATTAGTATTATGGAGTTTGGTGTTTGATTGAAGGGCAAAAATGTCGCTTAGCTTTAAATGGACATTTTAGTCTTTCGACTTTTGACTTAGGGGTCGTTTGGTACGAACACAAGTAATGTAGGGATTAGTAATGCAGAGATTGTAGTGTTGGGATTATTTTTTATCAAGTGTTTGGTTCATTGTATTAAAAATTAGTTATGCAATGTATCATCTAAGCTTGTGTTTGGTTTAAAAATATACAAAATCTTCTTTACAATTATACCTTTGAATATTTGTGGGATTTTCTATTTCATTTAATTGAGTTAGCTAGTTGAGCAGCTAATAATAAAAAGCTCTCTCCTCTCTCCTGTGATTGGCGACAGAAATGGCAAATTGAGCAGCCATGGCTGCCAACGCCTCTCCCCAGCTATTCGCTGCGGGAGAGCAAAATAAACATACCCAAAGGTTCGTCTACCAAAGGCGCATACAACCATCCAAACATCATCCCAAAACATATACGAAATTGCTCCAAATCAGCAAAACAAAAACGCGACACTGTAGCAGTTCGTCGCATCAGCGAGTCAACATGTTCACAGTTCGTTCCTGGTACAATTTCTGATCCTCATACATCAGGCGCACATCCTAACAACAAACAAACAGAAGCTGAGCAACAACAAGCAGCAAATTCTGCCAAGAATTGCGAAGAACAGAGCAGTTTCGCACATCGAGCTCAGGTAAACCAATTGGCTCAAAATCGATGGCAATCATTTCCTACTGTTGAGAATACTGTTTCCCGACCATCAAAATCAATTCTCATTGAGGCAATCTCTACAATATTAACAAAAGGGGTCGCTACAGAGTCGAGCACGCCGGGTGTTCGACAAAATATCAAAACCACCTCAGTAGCCCAATTACATGATAATGTTGCTCCTCAGCTGTTGGCAGTGGGTGAGCCAACTCAAAAAATAACCGAAACAGGTTATCCAAAGCATTCATGTGCCGCACAACTTAATCCGAAACAATCTGCCGCAACCTCTTCAAAAATAGAATTGCTCCCTGTTACGCTCGTTCATGGTGAACCAACGATTGAAATTCACCATGGATGAGGTTAATGGATTTACAAGAGAAGAAGGTTTACATCAAGCTGTTGTCGTCAAATTTTCATATGGAAAACCAGACTTGCACGAGCTTCGACAGATTTTACTGAAACAGTTCGACATTAATGGCTACTGTAATATCGGACAACTAGAATTTTGTCATATACTGAAAAGATTTGATTTATATGAGGATTATATCCAGTTCTTATCAAGGTTGACAGGATATGTTAAAGCTAAAGGTGAGGATTTTTTTTTCCGAAGTTTTTCATGGACTTTAGGATTCAATCCTAGAGAGGAAACATCGAGAGCAGTTGTTTGGATATCGTTTCTAGATTTGCTGCCAATTTTTTCGCAAAAAAATCACTATTGTCAATAGCTTCAGAAGTAGGAAAATCACTTGCTGTGGACAAGGCAACAACAGATCGTACAAGACCAAGTACCGCTAGAGTTAAGGTGTTGCTTGACTTACTGGACAAACATCCTAGTAAAGTTAAGCTACTCATTACCGACAAAAAATCTGGGAAAATAGTTGAATTTTATCAGCATATTGTGTATGATAATCTCCCAAAATATTGCACATACTGTAAACATCAAGGACATGAGGAAAGATCATGTCGTGTGATGCAGGGGAAGAGAATTACCACTGAAAAGGCTGGTGATCATGAACTGTTTATGAGTGAGGAATAAGCAATATCGAACAATACAAGGGAGATGCAAGACAATTGTTGAATGCAATAAGAGCTGGGCAAAATATAGGAGTGCAACAGACTGTTGTTGTCTCAAAGGACCATGGTTAGTTGGAAGCAGGGGACAGTGCACGAGGGGCTGTTAACAGATATGTTCCTAATAATGCGCATGGACAACATGAAGCTTTGCCAAGGGTCGACAGTGTACCTATTGCTGCTGCTCAGGCAACTCATTGGAGGGCTGGAACTTCTACTGAATATGTAGATGAACGGGAGTTGGAGTATGCAGCTTTGACAACTTCTAAGGCAGAGGTTTGTGAGGCTAAACATCCCCATTGTGGAACTGGAAAAGAGCAGAATGCACTGGCCATCGAGAAACCTACTTGAGTTTGTGCTGCTCCAGAAAGGAATGCTGGTGGAAAGTGTACAACATGGGCTGATCAGGTCGAACACGAAGAAGAGGAGCACTGAGCAGCAGCGACAGGCATCATGGGCTTATCAGCAACACCCACAAATGTTGTGCTGCACTATTCGACTACTTCTGGGCACCAGCGACATGCATCAGTTACTCCAGCTGATACGACACATAATACCGCAGTTTCACTTACAACACTTGGGCAGCAGGAGCAACATTTTGGCACCAACAATACACTATTTTTGCAGCATCATCAAATACTTGGCAACAACAGCAAAATGATTCTCACACAAGCAGTCAAGGGAAACAGCAACAACTGCTTAACACAGTCAGTCCATTGCATTCGATGGCTAATGAAATTGGACAGTAGCAGATGACAGGTACACCTACAGCAGCTGCACAGCAACAGCAGCAACTAGGTGCAAGCACAACAACAACAAAAATCGGACAACAGCCTCGTGTCACTCCTCCTTTTTAGGCGGTGAGCTTTACTAAACCCTTTTCGGTTGATAAAGGCTTAATAAAACTCATAAAAGGGGTTTCCGATTTTTGGAAGTGACAAAGAGGATAATTATGAAAATTTAGAGTCACCACCTGACAATTGATTCTTGGTGTGTCAGGCCACCATTTCAGAACTTAGGCTCAAAGCCAAGTTCATAACAGAGATTTGGGTAAGGGGGTTCATTTGACTCGGGGAGAAGGTGTTAGGCATTCCCCGGGTCCCGTGAAGGTCACGGTTGCATACTTGCTTTAGTTGGCTTTTAGAATATTCGAATTGAGACAAACACAAACGAGAGAAAACAAACGCACAAGAGGTTCGAGGTCTTTCCCACCTAATAAAAGGAAAACAAGGCTAAAATATTACGGGTTTCACTTTGGTCTTCACATACAAATACCTCGGGGCATTTCCCCGAATGTCAAATACATAAGTCTTTCGGGACATTCCCCGGATTAAATTAACTAGGGAATGACCTCTCACCTCAAAAAATTAACTAACGTCCTAGCATTGCCTACCCAAGTGTGATCGGCCTAGACATGCTACTAGCGAGAAATGTAATAAAATAAGAAAATGAGATCTAGGATAAAGAAAGATAGAATTTCAGTTCATGGCCTCATTCTTTTAACTTTTATTTCATGCTTTTAACCAAACTCGGTCCGAAAAGTCACAAAGAAAAACAAGAAAAGGGCAAAATGTCATCACCAGTGGGGATATGCGATCGCACATCCCGTATGCGAATCGCATACTGCACAGAAGGGGTCGCAGATCAACATAGAGTCTTAGGCAATGCCCAGTGTCAAGAATGCGATCCTGTTTGCGATCGCAAATCATGTATGCAAACCGCAGATCGTCCTTGGAGATCGCAAATCTAGACAGAGTCCTGAGCAAAGTTTGATGTCAGAAATGCGGCCGCATCTGCGATCGCATAACAGGTTTGCGATCCGCAGATGATGTCGCAAATCAAACACGAAATATGCCCAGGAGGAAGTTACGATACAAAATGCGGTCGCATTTATGCCATGCGAACCGCAATTCAAGAATGGGTGAATGACTGAAGCTAAAAATTAGGATCTGCGATAATCAAGTGAAAAATACAGACCACATATCAGTTATGCGATCGCAGATTCAACACTAAACGCATACTACTTCTATGCTTTTTGGGTTCGATTCTGTTAGCATATGATGTTTGACGTCAATTACTTTACTCTATTCATTAAAGCGTGATTGGAATGTATCGATTCACAGAATTAATAATCTAGAAATATACTCATGATTTTATCAAACTTTAATCAACCGGAAACATATGAAAGTCAAGAAGTGAACCTGGATGAGAGTTCCTATTGATTCTTAAGGTTAGTATCAACAACGAAGCCACGAACCACGACCGAAACTCGGATTGGCGAACTGAAGTCGAATCCCAGCACCTCTTTGATTGAAATCGATTCTTGAAGGTTTTCTCTACCGAAACCGGACTCGACGAAAGTAGAAGTGTGTGTTCCCCTGTTTTTTGGTTTTTCTGAGATTTTCTGGGAAGAAAAAGAAAACTCAGATGGATTTGGACTCTCTTTTTGGGTGTTTTTGCTTCTAGACCTTAAGCTAACTTAGAACAAATTAAAAACTTCTTCTGATCTCTCATTTTTTGATTTCTCTCTCTCTTTTTTTCCGATTGATTCTGGCTTTCTCTCCAGCTATCCCTTCTGATTTTTTTTCCCCCCCTAAAAACCCTTTTTATCCTTGTTCTTCTTCTCCAAGATAACCGCCTCCTCTAGAAGAATCCCTCTCCAAATCTGTTGGTAATCAGTGAGGATCGTGGATTGTGTAGAGTGCGTGTGTGAAGCATGTGTGTGTCTATTGCGTGAGTGAGAGAATATATGTCAGAGTTTGTTAGGATTACGCGGCAGATAAGGAAAGGGATTAGGTTATTGGGCCACTGAATTTGGACTTGTATTTGGATCCCAAAATTTGCACAATTAGGCCAGAAGTAAACTGAAAATCCGCTTTAAAACATGCCCAAAATACAAGGCTTTTTGATTGAATTAAGGAGATAAGAGCTTGGAACTATTTTTAGTATTTTTCGATTTTGAACCTAAAACAAAATTAAATTTAAAACGGATTTCTACAAAATTAGGCTCCAACAATTATTCTAAAAACACTATAACTTTTAGAGGCGATTCTAACGCGCGGGTCAAAAATTACATGTCTACACCTCGCACAACCAGTGAAATGGTATTTTCGACTCCACTTCAGATACTAGATTTTTACAAAGAAGAAGAGGAAATGTTACAACGATGCCGTGGTAAGGATGCTACAACAGATGGTCTTTCACTTGAGCACAATGGACAATTTCCGCAATCTCATTCAAGGAATAACAGTTGGGATGGCAAAGTGAATGAGGAGGTAAATGTTAGGCGACTCCCAACGAGAGTTGCTAAGCAAAAACAGGTTGTCTTAACCATGTCCAAGATGTCCACCCGTTCGAAGAAGAAATCATGATTTTTAAATATATTCTAAAGAGGCGGGAGGAGGAAGATAAAGATTTTCAAATAGAAGAGATTACAAGAATAAAAAATGAGGGACAACACTCTAATTTGTACTACTTTATATTATATCTTTTAATAAGCATAATCATATGTAATATCATCATAGAGTGTATGATAAACTCTATGATGATCATTAAGTATTTGGTTCTTTCCAGTTCTTTCTTTTTACATGCGTGCTAATAGGTGAGGCTTTTTATTTGTCTCAATAGGATTTGTAAGGTAAGGTTTAGCTCGGTATGTGTTTGATAGTAGGCAACACTACTCGAGCTTTTGTCCCTCTTACTTGTGCTTTTCCTTTGCGGTGTTGTTTCTTTATTAATAAAATTCTATAATTTGTCCAAAAAAAAACTTTAATTCTCTGCAAGTGTGTTATTTTGCAAAAAAAAAAACCAGAACTGAATTCCAACACCATTTGCAAGTGTAGTAAAAAGGAGGACCACAATGAACACTAAAATATAGACTAACAGAACCTTTAAAATTGTGTCCAACCATCTCCATTTGTAGAAAAAAATATCTACCTCAATCCATAAGCTAACTTACTGTCAAAAAAATTAGATTGATGTCATCCCTGAAGTTATAGCTTAAATAATCCATACAACTGAGCATATATCGAATTTCACATCATTAAAAATAAGAGAATACCAAATTTCACTTGAACAGTAAAAGATTTTAATCAAGTACATTAGCAAAAGATATATTTACAAGCCAAACAATTATATTTACATACATCATTTGACTTTATCACAAATGACACTACATTCAAGTTTTTCCATAGATACTAGTTACACAAAAACTATTATCCTCTTGTATGTCTTACACCAGTCATATTCAAGATAGGACATAATCTGAGGTATCAAAAAATCACGTACAATCAAACCATTGAAGGTGTTCAGTTAAGCAAAAATAATTAAAATAGAGCCACCACCTGTATACACAAGTCTACCATACTTTAAAGTTCATCATTGACGATCATAAACATCATAGTCTGACGCTCAAGTTCACCCATGCGTATAAACAGTTCCATCTTTTTGACATCATCACAAAGAACCAGTTGTGCTTTGATGCGTTGTGCTGGGGAGTACAACTCAAATATAGGGGATTCAATGATGGAATAAATCGGACCACGAAGATTGGATGGGTCACGATCCCCGATCTTGTCAATCAAGGCACCCATTCGTTTGTCTTGACTTTCGGTAAATTGTTTCATAACCTCCATCATACCCTTAAGAAATGTCTCATTATCATCCTCCACAATCTTTTTTCTTTTCTTGCATTTCTCCTTTTCATTGACATTAGATGACCTCTTAGTATACTCACCTTGTTTATTGTTTTGTTGGGATCCAGCTTCTTCAGTTTCAGATGCTCCAGCAAATGCAGTAAGTCTAGTAGCATTTTCAGCTTCTCCAGTAGCCACATTAGGTCTATGGCTAGTATCATCTTCTTCATCACCATCAACATCGATAGGAAATCCCAAACTCATGTCATTATAAGATCCTGGAAATTGACTCCTTTGAATTTCCTCAACAGCATCTAGTGGTCCTTCTGCGAACTCTCCGGTTGCTCTATCCTTGCCAAAGATTTCCTCCCAATCCTCAAACATCGGCCATTTCTTGGTATTCATTTTTTGGCACCTGGATCAGTCTAGAAAATAATCACAAAAGAAAATAGAGCAATACAATATTACTCAGTTAGTTAACTAACTCATTCAGGAAAACACATGTATGAAGTAATGAAACTCTAATATCTTTAAATAAAGTATTAATTACCTTTAAGAAGTCATCCCAAAATTTTGGATCATCAACTATTGTAGCTCCATCGCTATATTAAAATCCCAAACCACTTCAACTCTTTAGTGTAGCTATACTTGCAAAACATTTCTTCTAATATCTTATTTTAGATAGGACATGTGGATCACCTTTCAATTCGCTTTCAGGATGACGTTTGCGTAAATAGCATTCTAACTCCTTCAGGTATCCCGGCCTAAAGGTTCCATTATCACATCTCTAACCATTAGCACACAACTCTTTTAACCCATCTATAAGAGTCCGTTCTTCTTGTGGAGTCCATGTCCTTCGAGTCGAAGGAGTTGGTTTGCTTGATCTTTTTGGCGCATTGTTTGAAGATGTTTGACTATTCATTTTGCCTTTAAATTCACATGGAATAGATTATCAAGAAAAAACCAGGAAAAAATAAAAAGAAACTGCATATTGAAAAGAAACTTTAGCAACTTTCAGAAGTTATAAACTGCATATTGAAAAGAAAAAAGAAAGATACTTCATACATCAAAGGATATAGCAGTCATTGATAGCAGAATTAACTTTACACTACTTTAAGATCGTACTTGAACTTTCTTGGAGGCAGCATAATCAAACATATTAAGCAAACCAACAATTTTCATAATAGCATATTCTAAAAGTTTTAAGTACAAAAAAGAACCAATATTCCTAATTAACTAGCTTGGGATCACTGAAACAAAACAGTCATTCTAACTCCTGATAAAATGCACACCTTAAAAGTCAAAACTAACTAAACATAAGTTATCACAAAAAATAAATATAAGTTGTCATCACTGATTAGATCTTGCATTCCACATTGATTGAGCCAACTCATCCCTCCAAGTGGTCCATTCTTCAGAAGATTCAACAACATTAATGTTTTCGTGTAGATACTCCACTTGTTCTTCCATATCCATTTCTTAAGGATCCACTTCCATCTCTCTACGGATAAAGTTGTGAATCAAACAACAAGCATTTATGATCCTGTTATGAACCTTAACTGAGTACCACGAAGAGCTTCTAAGAATTTCCCAATGCCCTTTCAAGAGACCAAACGACCTTTCAATAACATTACGAGCCTTAGCATGTTTCATATTGAAAAGTTCTTCCCGACATCGAGGCGTTGGATTGTCACCTTGCCAATCCCTTAACCAATATCTATAACATCTGTAAGGTGAAAGAAAACCCTTTCCATTTGTATATCCTCCATCGCATAAATAATAATTACCTATAATATAAATATAAGATTTATTTACTTTTATATATCATTCTTTTTGTGTATTGTTATCTTCTCAAAAAACAAAATACATCATTCTTTTCGCATTTTAATATGAATATATAAGCATATGCATAGCATACCCTCAGGAATTTTTAACCCATTGCGTCGCACTATAGCATCTCGTAATACACGACCGTCGCAAGCTGATCCTTCCCAACCAGGTAACACATAAGTAAAATTGAGATTTCTATCACAAACTCCCAATACATTAGTTGCTATATCTCCCTTCCTTGTCCTGTATCTTGGTTTGTTCACAGATGGAACTCTAATGTGAATATAAGTACCATCTAGTGCACATAAACAACCCTATAAAAAAGTTATAGTGTTATCTCACTATAACATTTCCTTGGTAAAACTATATAATTCAGTTTTATATAGATGCTCAAATGAATTTCACCTACCTTAAGCCACTTACATCGATCTTCAATCTCATCCTCAAGCACCGGTTTAGGATTCAAGTAACAATAGAGTTAGTTTGAGTATAGCTCCCAAGCATTCATTAAACGCCTGACTTACACTCCATCCCGATCTAATATAATCAACCTTGATAGATCTATTCTTCTCATGATGAGCCAAGATATTTAAAACTATTGCTAGCTTTTTACTACTTGACATATATTTACCATCAGTTAAACCTCTGATATCCTTAGTTAAAAGAACTAAAGCATGAAATGCATTTTTATCCATTCTTAACTTGTCGATACATACACTGTCACTATCATTTATGATACAACTTAAGTGAGAAATAATTTTTGGAACTCGAACACTCATACGGTATCTAATCTCACGCCTATTTCTACGTTGTCTTCTCAGAGAATGACCATGAATAGCCGTAAAAACGCAAATAAGGACAACAAGAAATTGTTGGCACATTAGCTCCTCAAGAATGATATATTCAGTAGCAGACAGTGGTTGAAGATCCATAATAACACCTAATTTTCCACAAAAATGGAAAGAATCAATACACATAATGTGAGCACAAAATCTGAATTTTTTAAGCACTTAATGTTCCAATACACAGAATACTAGTTGAATTTTCAAGCACATCAATGTTTAAATACACCCGTTTCTAAACATTTGTGCATAAGAATGAAAGAAAAGAAGATCACCTTGATAAAACTTCTAACCTTGTAAGAAAAGAAAATAGATGGAGGCTAATGGTAAAATGCTCTTCAGTCAACCCTTCACCTTCTCCATCACCACAGAAGAGAAAGCCCGCCAAAGAGGAGAAATTTCAGCCAAAGAGCGGATTACGTAGCCAAAGAGCAGATTATGTAGCCAAAGAGCAGAGTAGCGTATGTTCTGTAGCCAAAGAGCAGAATAGTAGCCAAAGAGCAGATTAGCGTATGTTCTGTATATAAAGAAATTTAGGAAAAGGGTTTGAGGGGCGGTTTAATAATTTTAAGTCTTATCCAGGTATAGTTAATCCAGGGATTAGCAATCCCTTGCTTTCCTTGATATTAGTTAATCCCTCATATGAGGTATAACTAATCCATGTATTAGGTAGGAGTAAATTGAATTGAGCAACAAAATATTGTATTGGACGGATTAAATTTTTATACAGGAATTATTTTACTTAATACGGCCTACCAAACGACCCCTTAGTGTCTTCCCACTTTAGCATAATATGATTACTAAGTTCAATATCGATACTCTACTAAATTGAATGTAGGGTTCTTTTCATTCTTACCCATGCTAGTTTTACTTTTTGCGTTTATAAACACTGAGCGCATGTTTGGTAAGTCAGCCTGTAATAAGATTTTGGTGTAATTATAAAGTTTTGGCATGTTTGTCAGACCAAGTAATTACTTGGTCTGCATGTACTTGGGTATAATTACACTTTGCAATTCTCGGGGGGGCTGAGAATTGCTGATAATTACATGGTGTAATTATAAGGTTACTTTTTGAATCTCTTTTCTTTTCTTTTTTAATGTACTTTTTATTTCTATTCTTTTTTTCTTTTTAATTTACTTTTTATTTTAACTTTTTAAATTATCTTCTTCTTTTTTAAAATATTGTTTTTTTTACATTATTTATCTATTATTTTCTTATTTCTCATCCGTTGGACGCTCATTTTCCTTGTGCCGAATGCTAATAAGTTAAATATCTCACCCATCAAATATTAGCTCATATATTCAATATTAATTACTAAGTTCAATATTGATACTTTACTAAATTGAATATAAGATTTTTTTCATTCTTACCCATGCTAGTTTTACTTTTTGAGTTTATAAACATTGAGGGCATGTTTGGTAAGTCAACCTGTAATTGGATTTGGGAGTAATTATACAATTTTGGCATGTTTGTCAGACCAAGTAATTTCTTGGTCAGCATGTAATTGGGTGTAATTACACTATGCAATTCTCAAGGGGGCTGAGAATTACTGATAATTACATGGTGTAATTATAAGGTTATTATTTGAATCTCTTTTCTTTTCTTTTTAATTTACTTTTTATTTCTATTTTTTTTCTTTTTAATTTATTTTTATTTGAACTTTTTAAATTCTCTTCTTCTTTTTTCAAATAATGTTCTTTTTACATTATTTATCTATTATTTTCTTATTTCTTGTTTTTAGCCTTTACTCCATGTGTTTCTACATATTTATTATATATTTTTCTTTTTTATTTTTTTTCTTTATTTTTAATTATATTTAGCTATGTTTATATTTTAATTTTTCTAAAATATTATACCTCGTAATCTTATAAAGAATAAGTTATCCATAAAGTTGACTTATAATGAGCGATATTAAAATTGAACTTTATTATTGGATGAGATTATATGCAAACTTTTAAAGTGATAGATTGTTGTTTAATATTAAATAATATTCTCATTTTTCAATCTTTATTTTCTGTAACTCCATGTAGTTGCTCATATTTTTTATTTTTCTTTATTTTCTTCATTTAGTATAATTATGCTATTATTCTAGTTTTGAAACTGCACCTCCTAATATTAAAAATAATGAATGATGTCACTAAAGTAGAATCTCATCGTTGAATGAGGTTATAAACTTATGTTTACCTTTTCTTTTGAATTATATTTACTTAAATTATGTTGAAACTTATTTTATCTTATGTCGTAATTTTACATAAGAGTATTATGTTAATTCTTTTTTTTTTGAATTTATGTTATATTTTCGGGTCAATTTTATTTGCTTTAGTAGTATTGACTTATTAATTCATATTGTATGCCATTCATTTTCAGTTATAATTGATAAATTATTTTTTCGTAAAACATTTGAGCAATGTTAAGGCATTAATATTTATACATGTCACTCTTTTTATCAAGCATGGTGTCCATGATGTTGTTACAAGATATGTACTTTTAATTTTTATAATTAATTAAAGTAAAATATTATTTTAAAATATTTATGTCAATTATTTTTAGAATATTAGTTATACATATAAGATTTATAATTAACTTTATATTTAAGATTTAATCTAAATATGTAATTACGCTTGTGCAACCTAACAGTACACTTGTAATCACACTGTAATTATATTATGACAAACAAACAGGTCGTCGTAGTTATAATATTATGTAATTATTAGGCTGTATAATTACACTAATTTCAATTACCTGGTGGCTTTCCAAACAAACCCTGAAGGTTAAAGTTGAGTTACTATCTAATTTGGCATGGTCTTATTGTGTTTGACATGTTAATTCATAGGGCCTTATTAATGCGCTTGTTACATTTCCTTACTAATAGTTTATTGCTCGCATAAATACTTCATTTGGATAACGGTGGTGGGAATGAGAAACTATTAAGGCAATTTGACATGAATATTTTACTTGGATATTCTTTTTTTGTACGAAGAAAAAAGAACCTCAACTTATCATCCCAAAATTGAAAATTTCAAATATCTAATCCGATTAATCCGAATTTAACTTAAAAAATCTAATCCAATCCGATCTTATTTGGATTAGATTTGGATTTTAATTTCTTGAATCTGAAAATCAAAATTCAAATTGAAATTTTTATATCCAATTCGAACTGCCTGAATGTCCATCCCTACAACTAGCTATAAATAATAAACAAAATCAACCCACTTTATGAATCGAGTAAAAATGTGGAGGTTTTTAGCTTCTTGCTAATATGGGCTGCTAATTAGTTAATTATTTTTATTTTTTAAAGGCAACTGCAGAAAGATAGCATTTTTGCAAGTCAAACATTTAATAATTTGTTCTTTTGGTGATAGCGACTTAAACAACGACTACAACTTTATTATAGTTTCTTTTTAATTATTTTTTTTTCTCAACTTACTGCCTGAATAGTTAAAAGGCCATAGGAAGCTTCCATGACCAAGTCCTGCATCCTTGGCACAGAATTACAAAGTTCTCTCAACTGCAAATTTGTATCCCTTTCGCTGCGTGGAAAATTATCTAAAATATGATAAACATAATTTCAGGAAAACCTTTTAATTTACTTGTTTTATTCCTTTCCCCTCTTATAAAGGACTCTCAGTAACCTCCAAATTTGAACAAAGAGAGACGAGAAAACATGTCATGCACCAAATAATAGGCAGCATTAAGCTCCTTGAATTGTCTTCCAACAATACATTAATTTCAGATCATGTGATTGATTTAATATTTCACACAGCACGGTTTTTGGGTACAGGATTTATCTTTACTTGTTCAGCTGCTTACTCACAAGGGAGACTATTTAGACGACAAACATATATGTCAAAGAAATAGGGTAAAAGAAACTCTAAACAACTACTCACCTACTTGATAATACTCAATAATCAGATTCCACAAAGTTCCAACTTCCAAAGTAATTCCAAATATAAACAATGATATGGATTCATAGGTGAAGAATGACAAGTCGAATCACTCACCGGTAAGATGTAAATTCGCACTCCTATGCCAAAAGTTTGGATCGTACAACTAATACGAAGGACTACATACTACCAAAACTACGCTTTTAACAACTGATGAAAAGAAATTGGCGAACACACTAAAATTCCAACAGTAAACAAACCTACAAATAACTATGGTTGGAAAAAATGACAGGAAACAATGCCCAACTGGTCACTTCAACATTTGTATGAATGTTCTTGTAAATCCTTGTTTAATGTCTTCACAAGCCAAAATTTGTTGCCTGTAGAATCACACGTGCCAGGAACTCCCAGCATAATGATTTACATCAGATTACATTGACAACTCTACCCTAACATTCACTTTCTCAAAGCGGGAACCATGTCACCCAGTTGAGATTCACAATCTGGTTCCAGAGCCTTAAGAAACGACGCTTTCAGATTAAGGTCTGTTAAAACCTGAACGACTTTGCAACAGAACTTCCGCACATCAGCTCGTCTTGATGCCTTATCTGGCATATTTCTCAGCAGCGCATTAATTAGATACCCTAACTTTGCAGCATGACTCTTCAACTTTTTCTTTGACGAATCCTGGCCGCTGTCATCAGGGTTTGCAGAAGTAATCGATTTTAAAATCTCAATAACCAGTTCAAGAGCTTCAATTTGCCGAAACTGTAGCTTTGCACTAGCACATTTCTCCAAAAGGACTCCAAAAAGGTGATGTCCAATCCAAGGTCGCCTTTTAAAAACTTCTTTTAGAAATTCACACTTCATTTGAAACTTTTTAGTCTTAAAATACTCCTCCAGAACTCCCTCAAATATACTAAAAACCTCCTGAAGTTCCGGCTCTGGAAGCTTTTTAGCATCAATTATCTTTAAAATCCAAAAAGCTGAACTCTGAGCAAGAGAATTGATCATTTTGTATCTATTCAAGGCGACAGACTGCTTTTTGTTTGACAAGTTAGCAGATTTCTTTTTCTTGAAAGGTTTTGCTGCCAGTGTCAAGTACCTTCCCAAGAGTGTCTTAAGCACTGCAAACTGAATGGCTTCACCTCTTGGATAGTCCTTTGCCTTGAAGATTTTCTTCTGTAAAATTCCCCAGATTCGCTGGACAAGCTGTTCGTTACCTTCCGTAGTGTGCGGGTTTACAAATGCTTGAGCTAGGTTTGAGAATATCTTTAATACTAGCGGCTTCCCTGCGAAATGGTAAATTCAAATAAGCATTCCCCACCTTCATGAATCCATACGATCAAATAAACAAGTGCCATTGAGTTTATTGATAATACTAGCAATAGAAACATGAGAGGTAGCTGCAAAGCGTAATGCAAAAGGAACCACGGCCTCAGATCATGATATGCAGCCATAAAGATCAATGCTTATGCTGGTGCTACTTTGATATTCTTTCAATTTATCATAGAGGTTAGTTCTATAAGACAAAAAATCTCTAAAAATCAATCCGGACTAAAAGAGTAGACCACAAATGGAAGAAGCAAAGAACCCATATATGTGATATCAACCTGTTGGAATTAAGTTTTAGCTATTCTTGTTGCTACATTTACACTGGTCCAATGTTCATTGAGAGACTTCTTATTCTAATTAAAAACTTGTATATCTCTAACATATATATATATATATATATAGCCAAAGCGTGAGATTATAAGAACACCAGAAAAGGGCCAAAAATACCCTTCAACTATTCGAAATGGAGCAGATATACCCTCCGTTTGAGTTTGGGTGCAAAATTACCCTCACCTTTACACAAGAGGATCAATAATACCCTGGCCAACGGAGAAGTGTAAAAAAAAAGTGAGAAAATTTAAAGGTTGACTTTTCTTTTCTTCTTCCCCTCCCAATTCTCTCTCCATGCTTTTCATTCTGCTCGCTGCCCCTTTTTCTTTTCTTTCTTTCTTTCTCTCTTTTTACCCCTTAATTCAAATCAACTCAAGAAAAAACCTTCAGAATTCCATTTTTCTTCACACAAATATCTAACCCATTGTGCTTTATATGCACACACAAGTTCTATCCACTAGCACCACAAGTGACATATACACTGCAGTAATTGTTCTAGCTGGAAAATTTTGCCCTTGGTAGCACTCCGACATGCTAGTTTTCTCCGTATCCTACATGCAAGTTCATGTTGAATTTTAAGCAATTTATATGCAGAACAAGAAAAACTTTAAAAGGTTGCAATTTATCTTGATGGCTATATTGCCACTTGCTGAAGAATAATACTTGAAGGACATTAAAACTAGACAGCCAAAACCAAAATTTGTTCAGACTAGTTCCTTTTGCAATAAGAAATGACTTGTATACAAATTCATTTACTTGACAACCTAATATGTCATCAACGCACTATGCAATAGCATACACATTAGTTAATGGCTGTTCTTTTAGATACAACCGGTGGTCGTGGGTGAAACTTGAGTGTAGATAAAGCAAAATGGGTTCAATTTTGTGTGAAGAAAGATAGATTTCTAATAGAACTTTTCTGGATTTGACTTGATTTGAATTAAGAGGTAAGGAAGAAATAAAGAAGAAAAAGAAAGAAGAAGAGATAGGGAAGGGGTAGGCAGCAGACAGAATGAGAGAGGAGGCATAGAGAGAATTGGGAGGGAAGGAATAAAAGAAAAAGTCAACCTTTTCTTATTCTAAAAGTTTTCTGAATCATGTATTTTCACTTTTCCGTTAGTCAGGGGCATTATTGATCCTATTGTGTAAGGCTGAAGGTAATTTTGCACCCAAACTCAAACAGAGGGTATATCTTATCCATTTTCAATAGTAGGAGGGTATTTTGGCCCTTCATGACTCTAAATTTACCTTATAAAACAAATTATTTAACCGAAATTGTGGGCCAAAAAGCCAAATGGATAAGCATTAACACCGCCAGGCCCCAACCGGGGCAACCAAAATAATTACGATGCCACATGGTGCCAAACACCCCCCCACCTTTTTTGGTCCTTGATTCTTTATTCGGTAGGGAATAAATGAAGATTAAGATGCTACTGCTAACTTCACATGGAAAATGTACAACCTCTAAGGCTTAAAAAAGCATATACCCCAGTTTCCATCATGATGATCATGCCAAAATTCTAATCACGGAGTTAGGATATGAACTAAGATTATACATAAGGAGATCAGCTTTGAAGTCAATTCAGACATCCTTAAGATAAATACACTTAGTGAATCGAGAAAAGACTTGCCTGGATTTTCGTGTAGGTAAATCTCTAGCAATGAGAGGACACGAAGTTTGAAGAGGATAAGCTGTGAATGAGCAGTTTCACCACCAGCCTGGTTCTTTCTTTCCTTGAATATTTTAGCAAGATAAGTGTCCATGCGGAACATGGCCTCATCATCCATTCCCTCATCAGATTCATCATCAGAAGCTCCAGGAAGTTCTGAGCTTGCTGCTTCAACACCAACCACTGTCACCGAGTCATCTGCTTGTCCATCACTCT
Source organism: Nicotiana obtusifolia (assembly GCA_002018475.1). Lineage (NCBI taxonomy): Eukaryota > Viridiplantae > Streptophyta > Magnoliopsida > Solanales > Solanaceae > Nicotiana > Nicotiana obtusifolia. The sequence goes on from MCJB01048044.1 coordinate 37,837, forward strand.
CCGCAGTTTCATCCATCTCTGCTTCATCTGATTCCTCTGCTTCTTCAATGTCAAGAACATCCTCCTCCTCCTCGTCATCTTCACTCTCACTTTTAGTTTCTCCGCGTCTGGCTGGTTTGAGATCTTTTTTTATAACCCGCAACATCCGAAGTAAGCCATCATCCGTGACATCACGACAAAAACATTTGAAAACCTAAAGAGACATGAAAATTTTTAAGTTAGGTAAAGAACTCTCCAACTAGAGGTTTCCACCCTCTCCATAACAAAAGAAAATATAGATATAAAGAACGCATACATGCCCACTTACGAAAAATAAAGACAACAACCAACTTTAATGTATCCATATTATATAACTGCTAAGTGTGTAGAATTCCGATAATGGACAAAGAAAGATAGTTGAAAGCTATCAACTTCTTTTCCACGTTGAAAAGACAGAGATGGGAGGGGCATCAAAGGAACAGGAATAGAAACTTTTTTCTATAATAAGCAAATAACTCTGTAGCGAAGAGACCAACTAAAGAATGTTTCAATGAGTTCCTTTTTGATGAAGTAAGCAGGTTTCACAGATTGCATCAAGTAGACGCAGAAATAGAATGTTCTAATGAGTTCCCATGTTTGGTTAGACACATGGGAATGTAAAAGATTACAGTCAAATCAAACTGAAAATAATATGAATAGATAAGGTATTTTGACTTTGTGAAGAAGGTAAACTTTATCCATTTGAGGAAAGACTAACACGTCCAGCCTTTCTGTCTTTTATTTGGGGGTTCGGGAGGTGCTGGGTTTTTTTCTTTTTTCTTTTTTTTTTTTTGGGGGGGCCAACGTGTCTATGCAGGTATGCATAGATGTGATTGTTCAAAGACTTGGAGATGCTACAGCAGCTGGAATGTACAAGCTAC
>MCJB01048045.1:0-33400 GCA_002018475.1 Nicotiana obtusifolia
TGCCATGCAATTTAAATAGTAGTCATTAATGGCCCTCTTAATTAAACTAATTACGAGATTAGAATATAAGCCTCCATTAGAACTCGCCTCTGGATATTAATTAATTATATTGTGACTATGGGTACAGTTCCCATGACATAGTGACAATATCAACTTCTGGGGTGCCTTTTAGGTGACCCGATTTTAACAATTTTAAATAATAAAAGCTTTTAAACTAATTTGAGGCGCGCCATACCGAACAAAATTTGCAAACATATGGCCCTCATTAATTAAACACTTAGAAAATCGAGGCGCGCTATTTAGCGAATTCCATGGCCCTCGACAAACTAAAAACGCGTAATCTGCTTTAGGCGCGTTAGTCTAATAATTTAATTTCCTAAATTCGGGTGCGCATTTATGTGACCCAAATTCCAAAATCTCAATGTTAAATTAAAAGATGTTACAAGTCGCGGGTGCATTTATGTGACGTGATTTGTGACGTATTTTGATTGACATTGTAATTCTCCGATAAATTCTAAAAGCGAAAAAGTAAAATAAGGTAAAATGCACTATAGGTTAATAACAGGTATAAAAATCAAATAATAAGCCAATTATGACAATAAAGCGACCGTGCTAGAACCACGGAACCCGAGGGTGCCTAAAACCTTCCCGCGGGTTAACAGAATTCCTTACCTAGAATTTCTGGTTCGCAGACTTCGTTAAGAAAGTCAAACCTTTTTCCTCGATCTGGGATAAAATCGGTGACTTGGAACACCAATCTAAAATTTTCAAGTGGCGACTCTGAAATAAATTAAATAATTCCATTTCGACTAGTGTCATTTTAATTGAAAAAACTCTTTTTACATATTCCTCTCGGGGAGTGTACGAAAAGAGGTGTGACAATACCTAATACAGATGACTACCAACATTTCCTTCTCCCAACATACAAAACACTGCATACATAGATAAATTTTATTTACTACTCCATAACTAGTAAAATGGCATGACATGACAAAAGCACTCTACTTAATGGTCAGTGTTTGCAATGGAACGAAACACTATGAATAGATGCCAACTTTTATTTACTACTCCTGTAACTTCTAACAAGGGATGAATATGGAACAGGTGACAGAAGCACTCTACTCAATCATCGGAGTGTTTGCGATGGTGGCGCTGCTTATTGCGATGTTTCTTCTCCTCGTCATCCTCAAAGTCCTCATCATCATCATCACCCTGCCAATTTATAGGATCAAATCAATGGAAGCAGAACAAAACTCTAGGTTTTATGCTACTGAACAAAGATAAGACACATAAAAGCATAAAACTGAGGTGCATTCCATTGGTGTTATGCTATTTCAAAATTAAAGAAGAGTAATCAAAGTACTTACATATTTCTTGCGACCATAGCCTTCATCATCATCGTCACGTCTTCCATAACTAGGCTTCTTGTAGTCCTCTTCCTCGCACCTTCCATAACTAGGCCTCTCAATTGTTGACCTCCCGTACCCTTCGCTATCTGTCGTCTCGTAGCTTGAACGGCCATAACTCGTTGATTTCCCTCCATAACCATACCCACTGTCCTCTTCCTCCCCGTAGTTTTTCTTCTTCCCGTATCCACCAGATCCATATTCATCAGAGTCGATCTTTCGGCCATAAGCCGACCCGTATTCTGAACTTTTCTCCTCCTCGTCATCACTTTTTCTTCTGTAACCGGATCCAGGTTTACTCCTATATCCACCAGATTCATTTTCATCAGAATCGGTCTTTCGTCCATAACCAGACCCGTATTCGGAATTCTTCTCTTCGTATTCACTTTTCCGTCCATACCCTGATGCGGGTTTACTCCCATATCCACTGGACCCGTACTCATCAGAGTCCGTTCGTCCATAACCAGATCCATATTCCGAGCTTTTCTCCTCGTACTCACTTTTTTTTCCATATCCTGATTCGTACTCATCAGAATCAGTTTTTCGTCCATAACCAGAGCCATATTCTGAACTTCTCTCTTCATACTCACTTTTCCTTGTATACCCTGATCCATATTCATCAGAGTCGGTCTTTCGTCCATAACCAGACCCGTATTCTGAGCTTTTCTCCTCGTACTCGCTTTTCTTTCCGTGCCTTGATCCATACTCATCAGACACAGTGTTTCCTCCATAGCCAGACCTTTTCTCCTCATACTCACTTTTCCTTCCATAACCTGATCCATACTCAGATGTGGGTTCTTTGTCATATTTACTCTTCCTCCCATACCCAGCAGATCCCTTTTTGGTTTTCTCGTACTCAGTCCGGCTTCCATACCCGGTTTCATCATATTCAATTCCACTCCCACCATCGCTAGGACGATTCATCCCGGGCTTGCGCGGAGGCTTCTCATCTTCATCATCCCCTTCCTTAGATGGGCAGGAACGCGAGGGACGAGGCTTGGTCTTGGGCTTGGAATAGCTTTGGTACTCATTATCAAGAGCTTCTTCATCAGCATAGGCAGATGGTTCTGCAGAGGAAGAGTAATGGGGACGATCATAGTCGAAGTCCGCGGAGGCGGAAGACGGCGGAGGATAGCAAGTCTCCTCTGCTGGTGGAATTGGGCGGCCGTATGTCAAGGAAATATCGTATCCGCCACCATAGGGAGTGTGATCATACTCATCGAATTCAGGGACATCGTCATTGTCGCGGTGGCCTTTTGGGTAGTAAGACATGGTTTGTGGTAATTAATTTCTAGATTCTTCTTCTGTAGCTTAATTTCTTCTTTGATTTCACAAGAAAAATGAGCAGTTAGTTGAAACATAAAAGGAGGGAAAGACAGTTAGGAGTCATTGGACTGGAAACGGGTTGTTACTCCTATTTGTTTAGAGGATTTGTTATCCAGTACACGTGTGCCTTCTGAAATCACTCAAATTAACGGTCCAAAAGTATTTTTGTCATAGATGGTTTCATAATAAACGGCAATCATTATTTGAGTTATTATAAGATCCCACACAGTAAATTTCATGGGTGACCATTAAGTTTTCTGTCCATTATTTTTAAAAAAAATTTGTTAAATAAAAGTCATTTAACTTTGTGTACATTATTCAAAAGTCATTTTTTTTTTGTTACACAAAAAATATTTTACTTTGGTCTAGTTACCACAATAGTCACCTTCACCAGATTTTATAATATTTTTACCTGAAAATTGTACCCTTAACATTATAAATCCTCTTGTTTATGTAATACCTTCTATATAATATATTTCATATAGGTATTTTACTTATAATGAAATAAATTTATATTATTTTATTTATTATTTTTATAATATATCCATACATTTATGTTTTTCATGACACTCAATGTCACAACCCAATTTAGGATTGTGACCGGCGCTTAGGAGCAAGTGCTCCCAAGTAAGCCTCATCCGAAATTTTACTGAAAATCGGACAGAGTTTCCCCTGTTTTTGGACCATCCCAAAAAAACTTTCTTGTCTCAAATTAACAACCAAACATCCTAATATTATACGGAACAGTTGACAACTTGTTAATTAACCAATAAAAGTCTCCACCATAATTAAACCACCAACTAACCACTATAAATACTAATTTATCTCCAACTTTGATAAATGAGGAACAATACCTCAACATAAGACTATAATTACGAAAGAATACGCATGACTACAATAATGACTATGGAGCGACTCTAAGAGTTCAACGAAAAGACCATAACAATAAGTAAAATCTCTGCCCACGCGAACAAGTGCGAGGCTCACCGAGAAATATCAACCTGTGCGCTCTAATTAACGAGATCCCCGCCTGCGTCAACTGCTGTCTCTGTAAAAATAATTAGCGGGGAATGAGTCACTAGCTCAGTGAATAATAATACTTAACCACAACCGTTTTTATTTGGGGACAAGTCAGAAAACATGCTAGTATCTCAAAGAGAAAATCACATAAAAATGCTCTTTCAGAAACAATAAATAATTTCTAATCTCATCACGCCTTTCTTGTAGTAAAATATAATAAACAATTCAGTAATAAGCTCGGTAACAACTGTAAAATATCAGTATTCACATTTTTGGGAGGTTTCAATGAACGGATCATGTAATCGGTATAACTGTGGACTTCTTTCCAGAAGTCATATATAACGGTAGTCCCTACTTGAGGGAAATCGGTAACGGTATACTAGTTCTACCTTCCCACTAGCGAGGGCTATAACTGTAATCGGTAATCTGTAAATACAAGGTGCACCAGGTCTAACGAACCCGCCGTTAGCTACGGGATCCTTCAATGTCTACTCCCATTTATACTTGTATCTGTAATCCATATATACTCGTAGAAACTATTTTAAAATAATATAGGACATTTCAGTTCTTATCAAATCATATAATCCTATTTCGGTAACAGTAATCACATCTCAAATAACAGTAAAACATGTCTAGTAACAGTGGAAGCGTTTCAAATAATTGTAAACATCTCAAGTAAGCCGTTTAGTACCATATCAAGTAAAGGACTTGTCCCACATGCAAATTTCAAATATTCGGTAACAAGTATTATTTTCAAAATCATGTATAAACCATGCAGGTTATGAAAACAAAAGTTGCGGTAAGATTACTACTCACAGTACTCGTGCCGAAATACCAAATGCTTCACCTCGAGCAATTCGTACAACTTCCTCCAATCAATCTATAATTACATAATATCGATCTCATGTTAATTTCTTTGTTTAGGCTAATTCATAGCTAATTTAGAATATCCAACCCTTGGGTTTCATGTTTGACTTTTAATTCATCAATTTATACTTACTCATGCTACTGGTAATTTAGAATACTTCAAACTCTATTAAATACAACCTATTCATATGATATACCCAATTAATTCACGAAAAAGTCCCATGAATTTCTCTCAATTCCCTTTAACTTTATCTTTCAAATTTTTAATCCAATTCCAAAATTATATCTGCTCAGCTCTATAAGAATCATGTATATAAAATTTCATTGTCTGTACTAGATCAAAAGTAACTTGAATTTTGTTGTTTCTTCCCTTAGTTAACGAAGTAATAGCTAATAGTGTTCTAAGTATTAAGTAAAGGAATCAGATTACCATGGAAAAGTTTTAGAATTTACTTACCTAGCTTGTTCCCCTTCTCTGTAAATCCCTTTGCTAGAACAGAGTAAACCCACTTCTGATTACAAAATTCTTGTGAAATCAACTCTCAAGATTACCGAAGCAGTGGCGGACTTGCGGCGAACAGGATTGAGAAAACAAAAACTTTGTTTCTTTCGTTTTCTCCTTTCTTTGCGGTTTTTTTTTTCTCTTTTCTTCTTCCCTTTCCTCTTCTTTCTTTCTCTGTTTCTTTTTATGTTTTCGTTTTCCAGAAGCCAAGCTTCTTTGTCCTCTCTTCTTTTTTTCTTTTTTTTTTTCCTTTAACCCTTTTCAATTTTTTTTGCCAAATATGTTCCTAATGGGATTTGGTCTCTGTATTTTAGTTTAACTAGGTTTACTACTTTTATTTGTTTTTATTTTGTTTAGGATTCCTTTATTTTTTTCTCTTTTTTTTTGGACTTAAATTATTTTCTAAATGTACAATATATCCTCACTTAAAATATTGGGGCATTACACTCAATTTGTTTAATCATATTCAAACATGAACATATTTTAAAATATAAATATGACAAAGACATATTTATTTTTTAATATTTATTTGAAATAATAAAAATAGATTTTTAATAAATGAGTTTTTTATAGTCAGTAAAACTTTTAAAAAATCAAAGATATTTTGTGCTTAATATTAGGTTTTAAATCTTTATCTGTTAGTATTATTTATTCAAAAATAGTAATTTGATGTGCCGGTGTTCTAAATATGGTTATTTTTTTCATTAGATTAACTGATAAATATGGCTTGGCTGATAAATCTGTGAGCTTTGATTTTATAATTTTCATTAAAAATATTTCATTAGGCATGGTTAAGAACATTAACTTGAGATTTGTTCACAATAATGTTATTAACTTGAGATTTGTTCACAATAATGTTACTGACAAATTTAATAATGCTACCTATATATCTTGAAAATTAACATTAAGGAAAAATCATATGTACGAATATTATAAAATTAATAAATAAAATAATATAAAGTTTATTTTCTTGTAAATATCCTGGCATTGACTATATGGAGAAATATTCTCCTATGGTATATGAAACTGCTTTCAGGTTTTAGTTTGGTAGTACATGAAATACTTGATATGATTATAATAAAAATCTGTGAAGGATTTTAATTGTTCTGAAGCACATAAAGGTTCCTGAAAAATTTGTTAAATTAAGCTTCCGCAATGACATATATGATTTGTCTAATATCTTAGTGCAGTTGGTGCACTTATATTTTTTGCTAGAACTACGAGTATAACAATATGCTAGCAAATTTAAATTTACTCCTATTTGAAGATACTAGAATGCGATCAATATTATATTGCGAAAGGGAATCATTGATAAATATTTGTTTATCCTAACAAATGTTGTCAAATTTTGTTGGTTATGCAAATGCAGGCATTTCCTGAAGTTCGTTCTTCAAATAATCTATTTGCATATGAAGGAGATGTGTGACTTTTCTTTAAAAAGAAAATGGTGCTTGCGTATCTTAATTGAAAGACAATGCTACTTGCTTATCTCAATTGAAAGAAGGATATATTGAAGGAGCCAGAAAAAAAAGCACATTTCAGCAAAGTTCTTTATGAGACACAATCTTCAATAGAATGATAAAATATATATTCAATAAATTCGTTTGCTTGATATTTTGGTGGATATGTTAAACTTACCAAACTCAACATTTGAGGAGTTGAGATACAAAACTGGTACGCATTGTCTTCGATAAATAAAGTAATATTTTTATTAGGTGGAGGAAAACACGCACTATACTATTTTTTCCTTAGCTAAGGTTTTATCCCCACTTGGTTTTACTGGCAAGGTTTTTAATGAGGCAGCAAGTAATGTGTATTACAAGATGAGTGCTATTTTTTCTTTACTGGGTTTTTTTTTTTCACAAGTAAGGTTTTAATGAGGCACAATTTGTTTGGACATCCAGGGGGGATGTTATGAAATATATTATTTATATGGATGTCCACTACACAAATATAACTCTCACTACTCTTTTTCATTATGTAAATAACCTCACCATTATTCTTCACCATTTTATATGGTTGTAACTCATACACCTCCATAACCTCCCTCATGATCTTCCCTCATGATCTCAATAGATAATATCATATTTCTGACCTCTCTTGTATTATCTTAATATCATTTTATAATAGAAGATTTGGGCATCACGTTATACACACTTGAAAATACTTTGTACATTTGATGAAATACGAAAACTCTTTTATCTATTTGCTACTATTTTAGTACTAGTTTGTTAACATAAACGAATTACTCTTAATTTCGTCAATTGATTCATGTGTCTAGTTTTGGAAAGGAAGAAATCCAAAACTTGTTGTGTACTCCTATAAATTAATTTTTTAATTTTTAATATAGCAAAACCTACCAAAACAAACACAAACACCCTAGTCTTATTACTATGGTTGAAGAGTAAATACTTACTCCCCACAAACTATAACAACAACGACCAAGTATATTCTCATAAGTGGATATAGGGAGGGTAGGATGTACGTAGTCTTACCCCTGTCTTGGATTGGTAGAGAGACTATTTTCGATAGACCTTCAACTAAAGAAAAGATGAAAGAAGCATTGATAGCAAGTAATAACAATACAAGATATTTAGTAAACTGAGACTAAGATAGCAAAATAAAAGATGAAAGAAGCACTTATAATAAGTAATACACTACAAGATATGTAGTAATAGTCATCTAAGGATAAAATAATACCATACTAACACTAACACTACTGAACTAAGAAAGACAAAGGAAAACACTCGATTACCTACTAACCTTCTACCCTCATTCTCAACCTTCACACCCTCTTATCAAGGGTCATGTCCTCAATTAGCTCAAGCTGCGGCATGTCCCGCCTGATCACCTCTCTGCAAGACTTCTTCGGCCTATCTCTATCCTTCCTCTAACCTGCCAAGGACAACCTCTCACACCTCCTGACTGGGGCATATGTGCTTCTTCTTTTAACAAGTCCGAACCATCAAAGCCTCGTCTCTCGCATCTTATCCTCCACAGGGGCCACTCCTACGTTGTCCCTAATAACTTCGTTCCTAATTTATCTAACCTAGTATGCCCATACATCTATCTCAATATCCTCATTTCAGCAACTTCCATCTTCTTGACATGGGAGTTCTTGACTGGCCAACACTCTGCCCCATATAACATAGTCGGTCTAACCACTACTTTGTAGAACTTACCTTTAAGTCTCAATGGCACATTCTTATAGCATAAGACACCGGAAGCGAGCCTCCACTTCATCCACCCTGCTCCGATACAATGTGTGACATCGTCATCAATCTCCCCATCACTCTGAATTACAGTCTCCAAATACTTGAAACTCTCTCTCCTACGAATGACTTGAGCATCAAGCCTCACATCCACACCCGCTTCCTCGGTAACGCTGATGAACTCGTACTCCAAGTATTCTGTCGTGGTCCTGCTCAATTTGAAACATTTAGACTCATGGGTATGTCTCCAGACCTCCAGCCTCTCGTTAACACCACCTCTCATTCATCAATCAGAACTATGTCATCTGCAAATAACATACACCATGGCACCTCTCCTTGAATGTGTCGCGTCAATGCATCCATTACCAAAAAAAAAAAGGGGGCTAAGTGTTGATCCTTTATGCAACCCCATCTCAACTGGAAAGTAATCTGAGTTTCCTCATGCCGTCCTTACCCGTATCTCAGCTCCCTCATACATGTCCTTGATCGCTCTAATATAGGCTACAAGCACTCCTTTAGCCTCCAAACATCTCCATAGGATCTCTCGGGGGACTTTATCGTAAGCTTTCTCTAGGTCAATGAACACCATATGCAAGTCCTTTTTCATCGCCCTGTACTGCTCCACCAATCTCCTCACAAGGTGAATGGCTTCCGTAGTCGACCGTCCTGGTATGAAACCAAACTAGTTCGGGGAAATGGAAACACTCCTCCTCATCCTCCTTTCTATCACCCTCTCCCAAACTTTAATCGTATAGCTTAGCAACTTAATACCCTATAATTGTTGCAATTTTAAATATCCCAAGTTGTATTTAAGTCAAAATCGAATAATAACTTCAAGAGTTACAAATTAAATAATAGGGGAAAAGATCCAAATTTGTTCTTGTACTTTACGAAAAGGGCTAACTTAGCCATTCGTTAAAAGTTTGGCTCATCTATGGTAGGTAAAAATATGTTTGAGAAAATCTATTTCTCCTTTTCTGTTAAAAAAGAAGGACGTATTTCTAATTTAGAGCACTTTAGCTTAAATTTTTTATTTTGTTCTTAATGATACAGTTTTATAGCCGCACATAAATATTATGACATATTGAAGTGCACAAGTTTTAAAAGTCTTATAACAACACAAATATTACGATACATAAGATCACAAATTTTAAAGATCTTTCTTTAATTTCGTGTATAGTCAAATTATGCTATACAAATAGAAATGAGAGAAAATACATTAATACTCTCCTTCCGTTTCAATTTATATGAGATAGCTTGACTTGATATGAAGTCTAAGAAACGAAAGAAAAAAAACTTGAAATGTGTGGTTCTAAAAGCTTAACGAGTAAAAAACTTTGTGGAGACAAGCCATTTGCATGGCCATAAAAGCTTCTCGTTAAGGATAAGATAGAAAATTTAAAGTTATAAAAATATATTACTATTTTTTTTAAACGAATTAATAAAAAAAAATATATATATCATATAACAAATTAGAAAGTGTTTTGATGAAATGTAGTTGTGGACCCATATTCATCTCTCATACCATTGACAGGTAGGGGTGGGCATAATACCGGGCGAATCGAAAAAATCGACCGAACTGATAATTTCGATTTTTTTGGTTCGATTTTTTCGGTGTTCGGAATATTTTTAAAAAGTTTGGTGTTCGGTTTGGTGTTCAGTTTTGGTGCCTTGGTTTTTCGGTTAATCGAAAAAACAAAAGTTTTTATATGGATTCTTGGCCTTTGGCTCTAGGCTCTTCTAATTCTTGAAGTTATGGGTAAACATGTAAATTTCTCAAATACGAATAAGATTTAGACTTAAAGTATTCGTCTTTTGTTGTCTAACACTAGTAGGTTAGAGTATATCTTTTGTAGATTCAATAGCATTTATTCAATTATTTAATTATCAAAAATTAATTTTTTTATTGAAAAATAGGAATTTAAGGTGATGGGATAATGATAGTCACAGATATTTTTATGTGGTTATAGTTAATATGGATAACTTTATATGAAAATGAAATATTAGTTAGAAATATATTTTACAGTAAGGATATAAAGTTTTATGTTTGTGCATTATTTATTGCTAAATGTTTAAACAATGAATCTTTAGGGAAAACTTATATTGTATTTTGATTGTAAAAAAACTATACCTATCTAGTGAGGTATAGTTTCCGGAGGTAAAAGAGACATAATTTGAAGGATTGAGTTAATAATTTATTTTCGGAATGAATAATGCATAAGAAATTACGGATTGAGTGCAACTAATTTCTTAGTTGCTTACTTGCTCTTGATTTTGTTTTGGTAAAAAATTTGATGCTAAGCTACTGTTTAATTTTCTTTTTCTTATTTCTTTTTTATATATCCAAACCAATCAGATCAAACCGAAAATCGACCAAACCGGATTAGTAAAAACTAAAATAATCAAATTAATTTTAGTTTGATTATTGGTACAACAAATATAAAATCGAAAACCCAATAAACCTAATGGAATTTCATGAAAATCCAACCGAACGGAGGGATGCCCATCCCTGTTTTACTGGTTGCCAAATCAGACCGAAAAAGCCGCATGTAGATATGGTTCTCTGTCCCTATCTTGTTTCTCTTTCCTTTTCCCACAGTCCATTTCCTTCCACAATTTCTATAGAGTCCTTGTCAAAACCATCAAAAACTAGAGCAATCAATTAACTAATCAAAGAGAAAAAACAAAAATTGAAGAATGGGAAAGATTACAGCTGCTCACACATCATGTTCATACTGCCACAACAGTTTTTTCGTGCCCAAAGGAGGATTCTTGTTCTCGCAGGCAAAGCAAAAGAGCAAGAAATGGAAGTTACAGCCATTAACTGGAAACTCCCAGATGATAAATGCTTCAACTTACTCTTCTAGAATTAGCACTGATATTCCTCTCTATGAAATCCCTGGGGTACTCTTTTCCTCCTACTACATTTTCAATTTCTCTTCCATATGCAATTCTGTACATCTATCCTCATATGTATCTTTAACAATCAATTAACTATATACCTTAGGAAAAAATAGACTATAAAGTGAGTCAGCTTTATGAATCTTTTAATTTGTATTATAGTTAGATAATTTTTACCTGTATGTCAATCTTATGCAATCTTCCCTTTTTACAAATCTATTTCATGTATAGTCATAAAATCCTGCATAACAGTGATTCAGAATTTTAATGGTGGAAGTTGAATAATTGAATTGGCAGGCTACCTTTGATCGATATCTGGAGAATAAATCTCGAGTGTTCAAGGCTATTTTTCCTGATAAGAGAAGGAGCCAGCAACTCAATGAGGTATTCATCACTGAATCCCTAACTGTTAAGTGTTCCACATTGGTTGAGGCAGTGGCGGATCCAGAATTTTAGTTTCGTGGGTGCTTAACTTTTTTTGACGTAAAGTTACTATCAATCCCATCGTATAAGTATGCAACTATTTAAATACAATAAAAAAAATTTAATTAGAAAACCATGATATTAATATTATAGACGCCGTGAAACTGTGATGGATAACACAAAAGTCGTTAGTGAAAACTGAAAAGATTAAAAAGAGAACCTCATGATTGGGCAAAAAAAAATGCTTGATAATATAAGATAAAATTGAGAGAAAAAACTTGCAAGGAGTGAGATTCGATCCCTCACCCTTTGGCTTTTATAGTGCTCTAGCACCATCATAAACCAAAGCACCCACCTAGCTCTTTGTTAGCTGGGTGCTTGCTGATTTATTATATCCTTTTTCTTAAATTCTCTATATAACTATACATACTCCGAGTCGAGGTTAATGGGTGCTCGAGCACCCGTAACCATACACGTGGATCCGCCACTGGGTTGAGGGAGTGGACTGTTGTCTCTTTATATGGCTTTTGTGCAATCCTCACCTCAGGAGCTAATTTTTGGAGTTAAGTTTAGCTCATGGTTCATTGTCTTAACATGGTATAGAGCCAGACCCATCCATATTCTTGGTTTACAGAATGCTAGACCCCCATGTTATATTGTCCTAGCACCAAGTGTTCAGTTCTAGGTGTGCGAGCGAGTGTTAATTATCCCACATTGGTTGAGGTATTGGTTCCTTGCATGGTCTCAGACAATCCCCACATCAAGAGTTATTTTTTGGAGCTTAGTTAGGTTGAAGGTCCATTTTCATAACATATATTCCCAATTCATATTTTTAATCCCCTTTGTATATTTGTTTCTTTGTGTGCTATGCAATGCTAATTGAGCACCAACTCATCACTTGTATGAATATCTGCTCTTCAGCTTTCAGGCCTTAAACATGACGATAGGCATTTGTTATTTCTTTTCATAAGACCATTATCCAATGAAAGTCACCTTGTTTAGCTCTTGTCCTCTGTTACAACAATGATGGGCCTTAGACCCATCTCATATATTCTTCCTATCCTCAGTAGTCAAAGTGATAAACCTGAATTTATCGTTGATGTACAGAATATCTTGTTGGAAAACAAAGTTAAGAATGCAATTCAGCAAACAAAGTTATAGGAGTAATAGGTAGGTCCGCATTGATCTGTGCAATTCAACTATTGAGGTTGTCCTGTTCCCCTGCATCTTCAAGGCATTCAAATCTTTCAGATGCTCTATTTCTCTGACTATACTATTAAAGGTATCACTAGTCTCCTATTTTGCTCTGACTCTCCAGAAATGTCACCGGGTGCGTGTCGGATTCTCCAGAAGTAGTGCACTTTTGGAGGATCCGACAAGGGTGCGGCATAATTTTGGACAGCCAGCCAATATAGCTACCCTCTGCCATTACAACCTTCCACTTAAGTTTGCTATCTAGGTGTTGGCTCAAACTTTCTTTTTGCCCTGCACAAATTCATTCAGAACTCTTTGCCGCTTAGTTAGGACACGAGCACGGATTTGAATGTCCTCCAATCTTGTGATTGTTATTACTAACAGAAGGCACAAGGTAATTAGGTTTACACTCCAATAAAACTTTTTACAATCCTAGGCATTTAGAAAAAGGCGCAGGCCTACTCCTTCATTAGGATAACTTTGTCTTCTTTGACATGTATTATCTTCTTCAAGAATTGAATGTTTTGAAATTCATTATAGCTTTAAACTTCTCCAATTTTAAGCTACACTAAAACCTTTATAATAGACAGCGTGATTAAACAAATTTTCAGTTCAAGCATGGAATCTAACTGATCTTATAGCTGGGGAGCTATTAGGCAGTTGGTGATGAATGCCTCAATTTGAAGTTTGAACTGAATGTACAATTTGTAAATAAGAAGAGGGGAAATGGATAAGAGAAAATGTCTTAGTTTGACATCAAATCCAAAAATAAAGTTTCTTTTTCCTCTTCTAAAATGTCAAGAGAATGAATGGCTGATGTTCTCTGTTCAATCTGATGCTGCTATTCAGCATTTCAGCATGCATTGTTGTGCTTGACTACTAGTTCCATGCAGGAAGAGTGGAGAATTCACATGCTACCCATAGAGTTCCTATTTATCACTGTGTGGCCAGTTATTGATTTGAGATTGAGATGTAAATCCGATGGAGTCGAGTACCCACCTGGGATCCCCCATGATGTTTCTAAGGTTCTTGAACTCGACATAGTAAGTGTCAAACCAAATCTTCACTGCATTCTTTTAATCATACATTCATTTGTTTGCAATGGAATGATGTGGAGCCGAAGACATGGTTATGCAGATAAGATGGGAGCTTCAGGGGTTGGATGATGCGCTGAAGCCATCTCAGTTCTCTCTTGGTGTAAAAGGGTCTCTTTATCCCGACAGGAATGGACCACGGAGCAGGCTGAAAGGTCAACTACAGATGAGCATTAGCTTTGTTCTTCCGCCCATGTTAGCGTTGGTCCCGGAAGATGTTCGTAGAGATGTTGCGGACACGGTATACTAAACCATATATCTAGTTTAACTTCTATACACTGATCATAAACATAAGATCACATAAAAGATAATTAGAGGAAATTGTCCGTAATAAGTGGAGCTAGTTACCTATAAAAATAAAGTAGGCATGCGCGGTCAGTATATGTTATAAATAACACTGCTGACATGGATGCTGACAAGGATGACACTTCAGAAGGAAACCTCGTGGACATTCAACCTATGTTGAGGCGAAGCGCACGTGTGAAACAACCCTCAAAGAAGTTAACTGATTTTATCGTGTGAATTAGTTATAAATACCTAGGGATAGATCTGAGTGGGAGTAGGCAGTTGTAATTGCTGTTTCTCTGTTCTCATCTCCATTTGGCTTCTCTCTTCTCATCCCTTTCTACTTCTTCTATGTTGTTGTTGGTAATTTCATTCCAGTTGTTTAGTATCTTCAACGTAAGTTTAGTTTACAAGTTAATGCAGTAAACCCACTGTTCTATTGTTGTAAAATCGTATTTGTTTCAGTATATGTATGTAAGTTAATTCCCTTTCGCAAATATTGTCGTACTCCCATTGTCGACTTCATATGTTGGAGTTTGAAAGAAGGTTCGGCACAAAGGAAGCTCTTTGACACTTAACAATTCTATGCCTTTTTTTTTTAACAGGTACTAAGAGGACTATTGCAGAACATGAAGAATAAAGTAAATGGCAGCTTGCTTTCAGATTATGGTGAATTCAAGAGGGAAAAGCAGAAAGAATTAGTCTGAACAGTTTAACTGGATGGAAATATTTTCAGATGCCACACATATAGGTGGATATAATTGACACTGGTATTCACTGGGGTTGGTATCCAAGCGTGAGGAACTTCTGTAATTTTATTCATGGGGATTGTAAAAAGATACAAGACAAATATTCCCAAAATTTTGAAAGTTAATTCTTTTCTCAGATGCAAAAGCGACAAGGGGCGTTTTCATTAGAACTTGAGACCGTGTTTTTTGCGTTTGAAATATTTCTTAGATGAGTTATAAGAAAACGATGGAGATGCGGGGGATCGAACCCCGTGCCTCTCGCATGCAAAGCGAGCGCTCTACCATTTGAGCTACATCCCCTTGTGATATATTTACAGGAGATTATAACTCATAGCTATTGCGTAGGAACGGAACCTCTGACACAATCTTCTCAACTTCCCATCTAATATTCCAGCACCAAGTCAAAAGGGTGGAAATTACTTCACTCACTAATAAGCGGAAATCATCTTTCTTTCAACTATTCTAACTTTTAATTTCATATAACTTTTTCCAATTGATATTTAGACATTACTTAAATTATTATTTATCTTTACTCTTTAGTATTCAAACTTTGCATCACAACACTTTTCGATTTGCGAATATTATTATTAATTTTTTAATATATATTCTTCCAAACCAACCAAATATCAAAAAAAAAAAAAAAAAAGATTCATTAAAAATGACTTTCGTCACACCAATATACTTGACTTGATGTATCAAAGCTATTGACAATTTTGTGTGCGCATTGCATAGACTAACCCACTTATCTTTTTTTTTTTTTTTTAAAAAAGAAAATTTCCCACCTAACATTTGTTGTCCGCTTTTGGGCTCGACTAATTCGAATTCGCGCCAGAAAATTTCACGTTCAGAGGTAAAACCTCTACCATAGGTGCTCTATTTTAATGGCTCGAAACCGATACCTCTGATTAAGGATGAAAGCATACTTATACTTCACCACAACTTTCGGTGATACTAAATACACTTATCCATGCACAAAAATTCCAAAACGTGATCATTGTGTATTCATTCGTTTTTCTGTCCCTTCCCCTAACGCACAAAACACTTGCAGAAAAAGCACGTAAGCAAATGGACAGAAGTGTGGAATCGGAAGAGCAAACAAGTAATAGCATAAAAATAACATCTGGAGAACAACCGGAAGTAATATATTTTGATCAGTTATTATGTAATTATTTTACATTGACCGTATAACTAAATCCTATTATTAAGGTATTAGTAGTTAGTGAGTGAATGATAGGTTAAAGTTGTAAACAGGTTTTCCTTTGGATCATCATTTTTCCAAGGAAACAAGTTTAAATATTATCAACTTGTATTTTCCTCCAATACTTACTAAAGACAAATTTTCAACTTGTAAGATTTACTAAATCAACTTCTACATTTTTAACTTAATTTTTTAGTTGTAAACTGGTGAGAAGAGGAATATAACATTGATTTTTTCTTTTCAGTTGAAGATAGATGAAATAGTTCAAATATCCATTCCAAGTAAAAATGAGGGTACCTTATCTCTTTGACAAAAATAGTCAACATTTCAAGAAAGATTACGAGTACATTTTTGTAATCTGATAGAAGATGACATTCCTCCACTCTTGGCCAAATGATCAACGTTTTATCCTACTTGTACGTAGACTAGAATAATTTTTAATTCCACTTCGCATGTATTTTGTGTTTCATGTATCTGAAAGCACCGTATAGCATACAACAGCTGAAAAACTGATAAAATTCAGTTAACTAATCAACATTGGTGATGAAACTTCTTAGTTAATTGGAACATATCATTTCAAGAAAACTATGTATCAACCTAATCGGAACATTTTGTATTATCAATCACTATCTAGTACTAGTATGCTAGTATTGTACAGCAAAAATGGTAAAAACTATCAGACTTAAGTACAGAGGTACACGCAACGGCAGCACAAAATTGCACTAAAGTAACCCCGTTACTTAAATCTTGTATCGACAGCCAACAGGGCTGCATATATCCTTTTAAAGAGCGAAATGAAAGCACTATAAAGCTTTCAGATGAAGATATCATAACCTGTAAACCAAAGGAAACAGCAAAGAAGCTGATACTGGTTTTGCTCCTGCAGCTCCCAAATGGTGCTTCAATAGATCTGTTAAGCTTAACTGGCTCTCAGCTGCAAAATTCACCATCTAATTATGCTAATGATGGTGCCAACAAAGAATATGTCAATGTCACTATACGAAAGCCTTCTCGATGGGAACTTTATCTTCAAGCAGTGCTATTATTCGGGGGAGACGAGAACATTTCCCTCTGCAAGAGGACTACAACCTGCTTGGACGTGCTGCTTTTCCAGCTGCTCTAATTCATAAGTGGGAAAGACTTCTGATTGAAGGGATGGGCATATATTGTGGACATGCAACCATGTTAACTTCCAGAAACTGTCCCCTCCGCTGGGATCACTTGGCACCAGAATTCCCCTTGTTTTCATGACAAGTAGAGTGTTCTTTACAAGCTCGGGAATGAGTTCAGGGATCTTCTCACTCCTTTTCCCTTTGAATTTCACCTTGATGCATCTCTCTGTTAGATCCAATACCCCTAACCATAGTTTGCAGAAGGATGTCAACTGGAAAAGTTGCTGCAAAGACTGTAAAAACACTTTGAACATGAGCTTCAGGGCCAAAACAATTGCTTCTTCAGTGCTCCTGTAATCCTTCACGGAACTCTTCTGGGCAAGATTGAGTAATTCATCCAGCAATGTAAATATCACCTGATCAAAACATTGCAACCACAATTCTTTCGGGATAAGAATCCCATCAACCCCGGTCAAGCACCCCTGCAACATCACGATGGCGTGATCCCTAACCTCTTCTCTCCGATCCAAACAAAATTTTCGGAGTCCTTGTATCAGCCTGAGCCACATCTCCGTTATATCCTGGGTCATTTTTATAGCAGCCTCCTCCTCAAGTGCCTCCTTCGCCTTGTGAGACCATCTAATCAGAGAAACAAGTGATCCAGCCATCAGGTCTAAAGATCTCACAGATTGATCAACATTTCTGATGTGGGAGTCGGCAAACTGCGCTGCCACATTCAAACAGAGGATGTAATTAGCAGGCAAGAGGTGGGCCCCATCATGCATGATGAATGATAGCGTCTCAAATCCTGTTTCAGATGCTTCTGGATGCCGAGCAGTAAAAGAAAGCAGAGATATAATCGTCCGCCAGCCCGTATGTGATCGTATCTGCATAGCATTTGCTTTGACAAGGTGCATAACCTCCTGGGTTATCTGTTCAAGAAACGCCTCAGCAACCCGAGCATCAAGCTTCAATATAAGTTGCAGAGACTTGAGGAGCTCATCTGTCAGATTTTCCTTGTAAGGAAGCAACCTTTGGCATATGCGAAGCAGACCAAAGATAGCCTTCTCTACCAAAGTACACGGCATTGTTGTTAAATGGACAACACTTGCTATGTGATCATAAACAACCCGCCAAAGAAGCATTATTCTGTCCCGGTTATTTATTGTGATAGCAATAAGCAACTCTAGACAAAATTCTGCAGTCTCTTCATCTTCCAGAGAGTTAGTTCCTTTGCCAGGCTGGCCTGCAGCCAACACAAGGGCGCGAACAAGCTGCAACAAGGACTCTGCTTGCAAAAATTTACTCTCAGCAAAGATGCTATCAATTTGACATCTCTGAATCGTCTGAAGAGTCTGCTGACGTTGGGCAAGTTGTTTTTCAGTTGGCTGTGGTGCAGGTTCTTCTGCATCAAGATATAACAGTTGGCTAAATACGCCCATTAAGCCAGATGATTTCCTTGGTGGATCCAAAGAAGGAACATGAGATGGTGATGGAGAAAGTGCAGCAGGTTTCCTTGGGTCCGCATCAGCAGGAGGCTCTAAGTCATCAGCAGCATCACAAAAGAGACGTGTGGGAAGAAGGCCATATTTGTGCAAACTCAAAATGCAATCCAGGATGTTCTTCCAACCAGAGCGAATGTGGTCACCATATTTGTTTGCTATTGTGAAGACTGCCAAAGTGGCCAATCTAGCTTTACCATCTTCTGCAAATGCAACAATAAATTCATCAACATAAGATGGAAGCAATAGGGTAGTGAACTTGCAAGGAGATACCACCAAATCATTTAACACATCATCGAAGCTATATGCAGCTGCAATTTTGGCAATGGCAAGGTATCCATTGATACATGTTTTCCAGACATCCTCTTGCTCCACATTATCAAAAATCACTGAGATGGCAGCAATCGCAGGACCAGACAAAATAGCAAAGATATCGTAATCAAGATAAGGACCAGGATCACAGACAATATATGGGGAAGTTTGCCTTGATTTATAAACTAGGCCAATCCAATGACTTGGTGCCATCATCGGGGTACCAGCAACTCGATCTGGGATAATCCGGATCTCATCCTCACAGATGGAGTGGTAAAGCTCAGACAAAAATTCCCGAGGGAGGTCATTTCCTCCATTTATTCTCCGGTTGTTGCGGATGAAATCTTCCTCTGTCATCTTCTTTTTGACCTGTGTATTGTGTTGATCAGTGTTAAGCATGATAAGTGAGTATGACAACAACAGCGCAGCATCTTTATTGGCCAGAATATTTGGTGACTGCTCGTAATATCTTTCAGCAAATGCCTCAAGCACCCTCTGTATTTTCTGCGATTCTCCAGGCAATCTGAAAGTCTCCAAAAAGATTCGCAAGGCTATGTCTAAGTTCATGTCCCGAAAATCAAATGTTCCAGCAAATTCGTGAAGCACTTGAATATAGAAGTCTTCATGACTTCCCAGGAAATCCCCGATAAGATTCTTATCTAGGCCACTCATATACCTGAAAAAGCATGCTACACTTATTGGGGTAAGTTTCTCAGGTAACAAATGCACTCCTTGGAGAAATTCCATACCCTTTTTTGGATCTCGGTTAAAGTGATCGACTCCGATCAACAATTTCCTCTTTATGAGCTTCATCTTACGAACAAATGGAACCCAATGATTAGGATCACTGTAGTCCTTGCATATCTCCGTCCAAAATGGTCTATATTCACCCAGATCTACTGAAGCTTGTTCAGAAACTAATGAATCCTGGCTTATTCTCCCGGCCATACCCTGGATCATGGCAACTAGACCATCCAAGGCAAGCTTATTTAAAGCTGATAGCGGAGTGTTGACCGGAAAGGAACTTTTTGATAACAAATTTGCAAGGTCTTCAAATACATTGCTGCAAGATATGTCGCAGTCAAAATTTGCATACATCTCAGGCATGAACATAAGCTGCCTGCAGAAGTCAACAAGTGTTTCCATCACAACCTCTTGCTGTTGATAAGAAGCTCCATGCTTACTTTGGGAAATCCTCAATAACACACCAGAGAAGAAAGCTTCAAGCTGTAGTTTTAACTTAGTACGCATATGATGATACAGATTTAGAACAATGCTACAAACTGTTGAAAGGATTAAAGGACTCATTGACAAGCCAAAACGCATCAGATTGTGGAACAACTCCTTCTGTATCAGAGCCAATAACTCGGGATGATTTCCAAGAGAGGCACCACTTACTTCTATGGCTGAATTAATTAAACCCAGCGCAAACAAGGGAACATCTTCATCATATGCTATAGGGTTCGATCTTGAACCAATTTCAATGGACTCCATCACATTCAGAAGAGAACATAGGAAATGAAATATCTCCACCATGCAAGGGATCCCATGTGGATCCATCATAGAATTTTCTCTATTACAAGCAATCTCCGCCTTTTGAGTATTCTCATCTGCTGTTTCATCCCTCTTGCTGACTGATGATGCATTGGATGGAACTGCAGCCGATACTGACTTACCAGTCGATTCTGCACTAACACAACCATTGTCATGTTGTTTTTCGCCTGCCTGCATAAAAGTAAATGACGGTAAACAAGAAGGGATTCTGTCAGATTTCAGTATTTGGCCTAGCCCCAAATTCATCTTGAGCGAGTGTAAGCCATATGCAAGCTTCAACCAATTGTGAATGAGCATAAAAGTTAAGAAGGCTTGGATAAGAATCACACTAGGTTCAATTCAAAAGGCCAATTTGCAATCCTAACATTGATTTTATTAATTTAAACTGTACATTTTAAAAAGTCAAATTTGGCCAGGAATCACTAGTACATGCAGCTATGGTCTCATTCAAAGGAAACATAAAAGAGATATAAAAAGTAAATATAAATATACAAATCAAGAGTCCCATTTACCTCTGTGTCAGCATACAATCTACTTTGCTCATCAAATTCATGCCCTCTGCTGTCAATGTTAGGCAGGTGAAAGAAAATATGTCTCACCAACTCATGCATCGTGTGCCTTGCTATTCTCTGCAGTAGTTCGCTTTTGGCAGTAGCTTGATGAACAAGCCGAAAGCAGGTGTTTACAATGTTGCACACATGATGATTACTCAAATTTGCTGATGCCTTACTTTTTATGCAAGCCAAAAGAACCTGAAGTATCTTCATCAGCACCACTTCCTCAGAGGCAGGATCAGTCACTTCAAAGCGGCAACTTGTTACGGTGTCAACTATCTGATGCAAAGCTTTGTCCACATTCAAGATAGCTGAATCAATTATTTCAAGGGTTAAGAATTTGTAAACAGATGACAATGCGACACCAGTTATTGGTGCACCAGTTTCATCAGATTGAATCACATCCAAGAAGGGCTGTAGATATATGAGCGGATCAACACTGTTCCAACGATGTATCCATGAGAAGATATTTTTCCGCAATTCCTTGAAAGAATGGATGAGAGGATGCTCTAATTGATCATCATCATCAGCATAACGAAATCCCCACCTTACATTTCTCCTCATAACGGCCAAAACAGCACCAATTTCTGAATTTACCATACATGCTAAGGCACCTTTTAAAGGCTTTAAAGTGCAATCCTTGGGTTCTGAAAATGAAGTATGGACTTCATTCTGCTGATTAAGGCACCCCATCATGATTTAACTTTTAATTCAGTTCACTTGAATTGTAAAAGAATCAAAAGGCTACAGCATGAATCAAGCAGCATCTTGGCAAACTCAGTCCCTGCAAATGTCAAACTCTCTCTCTTATATGGTTATCTTTCTTTGACGCAACAAGTGGAAAATAAAGATAAGTTAAAAAGGAGCACAACACGAAATGCTACGTTACGTTCATTTAATATATCATCCTAGATCATTCTGTCAAGCACTTCTATCCAATACTCTCAAGCAAGAACATAGAA
Organism: Nicotiana obtusifolia; assembly: GCA_002018475.1. Lineage (NCBI taxonomy): Eukaryota > Viridiplantae > Streptophyta > Magnoliopsida > Solanales > Solanaceae > Nicotiana > Nicotiana obtusifolia. The sequence continues at coordinate 22,174 of MCJB01048045.1, forward strand.
AAGCTTTGTCCTAACCCATAGATCTTTGCATTCTTAGAAATATCAAGAATAAGCTTTGCCTTCAGCATTCTGCAATCAATATTGAACTTCTCTCCTAAATGATTATCATAGAGAACCCCTAATATATCTTATAATCTATGTTGCTCGGACTCTCCAAAATGTTGATGCACCAACGTCATATCCTCAAAAAATACACTATTTTTGAAGGATCCGACACGTACCCAGAAAATTTTTTGAAGAGTCCGAACAACATAGCTTAAAATGTAAAGTTTTAGCATTGGAATGAAATGAGCACCATTAGTGCAAAATGAATATAGAAGATTGTATAACTGACTGCAACCAGCTTGACATTGAGGTTTAATTGATTTGTATAATTTAGTAAGAAAAAAAAACACCAGCACCACCCCATTCACTGAAACAAATAATCCCATACCAAAAAGGCAAATAGCACAAAAAGGAAAATTGACTCGACATTCCGAACAATGACATTTCAATTCAATTTAAATGATCTTACGGTTTTTAGGGTATGACATACAAAAAAATCACAAAATTATCTAAGATCACCAATTGCAAAGTCAAAATCGCCTTTTCGGTTTTCAATAGCATATAAAACTCATGATATAATTATTTCACAATGTCACATCAATTATGATGATGAAAAAAACAGTGTGAGAGAAAATTCAGGAATAATAGCTTTAAATTCGAACTACGGGATCTAATAATTGGCCACTAAAATCAACAATCGGAAACATAATTGAGAATGAAATAATAAACTGAAGATCAGTTTGGAATTTCGGAATTCAGCTTCCATAATTTTATATATATGAGTGATCCATTGGATCGAGAGGAAAGTGGAAATACCTTATAGACATTAATGTTGAAAGCTGCTCTCGTCACCACGGTCCTCGCTCCCAGTTGATTTTTGGTTAGTTGATTTTTTGGATGTTTCTTTGTCATTCTTTAAACGATGGGTCAGAAAGTCAATTTTTATATTTTCATTATTATTCTGTCTCTTAATCACCTTTTGCATGTTTGAAAATTTTGTCTCATTTTTTTATTTTAGAAAATATAGAAAACTATAGTACTTCTAGTTTTTGTTTTTTATACTATAAAATATTTGCCTTAGATGAGTCTTATTGAAGAATATAGTAGATCACGATTCATTTAGCGAAATCTAACTTGTTTGGAACTAATGTTTTTTATTATCATTGTTTTAATATTAACAAAAATAAATAAAGGATCAATAGATCAAAATTACTCTTTTCCAAAAAATTATAAAACTTTTTTGGTCCAAAAAATTACAAAACTAAATTTTAACTGTTTCACCCAAACTGGGAATGAAAGAAATTATATTTTTTAATTATCTGTTCTTTCTTTTTTTCGTCGTATGGTAAGAAAAGCACTGAGTTTGATGGAATATAATGTTATGTTGAATTTGAGCAAATTATAGGCTGTTAACTAAATCATATCATGCCCTAACTGCAAAAACTGTATTTGCATTGCGAAAAAGAAATGTCTTCCGAAACCGGAGGAAGGTGTAACATGTTTTACAGAATTGAACATAGTCCAAACAACCTATTTTATTTATTAAGAACTAAATAGTCAATAGCTAATTAATATGGTTTAGTATACTCGGTCCACTTAAGTGTTTTCCCAACAACACACTAGCATACAATTTAAATTTAAGGTCTAATACAAGAACTAATATAAGTATGTCACACAATTTTACTTGTACGGTATACTCCCTCCGTTCACTTTTACTTGTTCATTATTGACTTTGCACACCCCTTAAGAAATAATAAATAAAATGCATAATTTACCATGTTACTCATACTAATTGGTGTATAGTCTTAATGGATTTGAAAAATGATTTGAAATGAGCAATTAATACTAAGGGCAAAACAGAAAAAATAAAATATTTTACTCTTGATATGCGAAAAGTGACAAGTAAAAATAAAATTTTATTTTTAGAATACTGAACTACTAAAAATGGACGGAGGGAGTATAATTTACGTTATATGTGTGATGGTATAAAATATATTTATATTTATGCAACTAGTGTACGTAATTTGGTTTACTCAATCAAATTATAAGGATAGACATTTGTTAGGGTTTTGTCCTGAATTTCTAATTTATTAGGATTCTCTTTCTTGAAAGAAGGGTAAGAAACTCCCAAAAGGAACGAAACTCTTTCAAATGCCTTTTTTTTTTTTTGGAAAAAATATTGGACATCTATAAATTGATGATTTATGCCTGTCACAATAAGAACAAAAACAATATCCACATAATTTTATTTAGGGGGAGAAATTTATGCTCTTTCTATATTTTTTTATATTAGTAGATTGATGTAGGTCACTTGATCAAATTAACCATTTTTAAATAATAGTAATTTCTTTTAATATGTTTGTTTTATGCCTGATTTTCGTCATTAAAATTGTTTTTGTTGGCTTCCTCAAACGTATTGTTATTTTCGATCCCAACAACATTTACATAAGTGATGTAAATTTCCAAACATGAATTTCTAGTAGAAGTTGAGTCGTTCTCCTTTATTATTTCCATCAAAATATAAAATATTCATTGTTTGCTACAGGGAATATGCATACCTCAGAATTGTTTTGGAACTTCCATTTGGAGGGGCACAGAGTGGCCTCGTTGACATCTTGCTTTTGTTGAAGGAATCAGCAACTCCACATGGCATCTCACAGCAGATGAATTTTTCGGCTACTTCGAAACGAATCAAAGAAACAAAAACCAGCATTAAAAACACAAAAGAGCATTTCGAACTCTTTGTTTTGCCTTTTTGTTTTAGTACAAGCTTGTTTCTTATACTGTTTGTGCTCACTCCCCTGCCCGCAATAAAAACTTTCTACCAAAACTTCTTCCCAAAAAAAAAAAAAAAAAAAAAAAAAAAACCTCAAAAAGCTCTTTCATAAAATTGTCCAAACCGTACAACTTTTTGTACAAATTGGAGATGGACATAACAAGAGCACATTGATGATAACAAAGATATGCAATTAAGCAAATATAGATATCCAGTTTAGCTGGCATTTAACATAAAGTTATGCAGATCGAAATGCAAGTAACTATGGGTTGGGACGAAATTAGAGTCCAAGATTTTGAACTCGTAAGCTTCAAATTCTTATTAAGCCTCAGCTCATGAGCTTCGTACAGTGAAAAGGATGAAATGATTCTATTTCGTGCATTAAGTGATAATTTCAATGTCTATACTCTCCTTGAATATCAGAGAAAAGATTGGTTTTCATATATGTATCGATTGATCGACAAGTGACATAATCCGGATTAATCATTTCATATTGTATAAACACAACAATAAGAAAACAAGTGGACATATTGCAATGAGCAAAGTCGGGCCGCAGATATTTGTACTACAAAATATCTAGAGAGAAAAAACATAGAAGAGGAAACAATCATAAGGTGTGCTGGGTCAAACTATCTAGCATTAAATACTAACATTAGTTAAGCTTAATATTTTAACAACCCTCTTCTCTAATTCCTTTTGTTTCTTGTTTTCTATATATCAGAACAGAGGCCTCCATATGTTGCTTTTAGAAAGCCAAATCAATAAAACAAATGTGTCTCAACACATAGGAAAAGCACCTTTCTAACTCTAATAGTTAGCCATTTGACACTTGACAGGATCCTCCTTCTCCCCTATATAAATATGTCATTCACGTCCCAACTTAGTTGTGTATAAAAAGTAGCTACTAACACAAGCACACATCCAACACCTTCACAATTCACCATTCTAGTTTATTGCACGGGTCGATACACACAACCCCTAGTATCCATATTTACGATTAGGACTACTGGAATATCTAATCTCATTCGCTTTCCTAGTTTTCGTCTCTACAACAAATTAAGCATATAAATACATACACAAAACAATGGCTAGGAAGAGAAAAGCTGAAGGACTAGCGAAAACTCATGAATCTCATGATGATCAAGGGAATACAGCAGCCTCGAACGAGATGGCAAATGAAGCAGATGGTGCAACCGCAGTAAACAGAGCTCAACGAGCCCGAAAGAGATATGTAGGGGTTAGACAAAGGCCATCAGGGAGATGGGTTGCAGAAATAAAAGACACTATACAGAAAATAAGAGTGTGGCTTGGAACTTTTGACACTGCTGAGGAAGCAGCAAAAGCGTACGATGAAGCTGCTTGCTTACTTCGCGGAGCCAATACTCGAACAAATTTCTGGCCTTATTCTTTATCCAATTCTTCTTCTTCTTCCACTTCAGCTTTGCCTCCCAAAATCTCTAATATTCTTCTTACCAGGCTCAAAGAAAGAAATAATTCTTTAGCTGCTGCTGATGTTGCTGATTCATCCAAATCTTGTTCCGTGCCTGAAATTGGTCGTCAGCAGCAGAATCAGCAAGAAAAATTCGGAGAAAATGTATCTGATTTTTCAGATTCACTATACACTGAATATCTCAATTACCCTGATGATCACATAACTGATAACAACACGATCGCTAATGTTAGTGCAACTACAACAGATTTTACTAGCTGCGGTGATTTTATTCAGCCTGTCAATAACTTTCAAAGCTCGAACGTAGAGATAATTGAAGTGGGAGAGGAACAAGAGGAGATAGGAGAGGCAATTAATACTGATGTATTAGAAGATATGGAGTCAATTGACTTCAACTTTCTTGATGAAAGTGGATCGTGTTACTATTCGCCATTTGAGATAGCTGAAGAGCTATCAACAGAGACAATGGAACATGGGATGGTTTATGGGGAAGAAACATCAGTGGTAAGTGAAGCCATGAGGAGGATGAATTACGAGAGGAAGTTCTCAGCCTTCCTTTATGCCTTTAATGGGATTACAGAGTGTTTAAAGTTGAAGATGAAATCTGATGGAGTAACGCAGTGGGAAAAGTCTCAGCAATTATCTACACTCCGAAATGCATGCAAAATGAACCAGGAGGATGAGAAGAAAAGTGAAAAATGCAATGTTGAAGAAGCAGTACCATTTTCGTCGACGGAGAGTGCTTATGAGAGTGAATTGTCCATATGGAGCTCTATTGATCTCCCACCAATTTGCTTCGTCACTTGAAAAAATTGGCAGAATATTTTGTGTCCCCCCTCCTTTTATTTCTTTTTACTAGAAGTTGATCTCAACAAAACAATATTATCTATATTATTATAAAAGTACGAATATAATGTCGGTTTACAAAAATAATTTTATAATATTAAGCATAATAACTCATAATAAAAAGATGTAACCGGAATTCTAGATATTAGCCTTATAATACTATTAGTTTTAGGACATAATACTACACGTTAAAAATCCTACATAATTACCTTTAGGAATCTTATTAGTATAATTACTTTCGGGCATAGACATATAACACTATATGTTAGCATGTATATCTAATACATATAGGAACACGTTATGTTTCCTTTTAATATAATTACTTTTAGGGTAGAGACATATGTTTAGTCCTGTAATCCTATTATTTTTAGGATATACTTCTTAAAAATTTCTATTACTAATTTAATTTGAGAATGTATTATATTGTCAAATATATTTAGAAAAAGAAGAGCATATATTATTATAAAAGAACAAATACAATATTAATAGACCAAAATAGCCCTAAAATATTTAAACGAAAGAACTCATGAAAAGGACATAACTGCAATAACCAATTTTTTGGACTACAATACCTTCTATGCTAATTTTTAAGATTTTAAAATTAATAAAATTTTATTTATTAAATTCTTATTAAAAATATGTAGGAAGGTTTAATAAAATCAATTTCATAAGAATCCTCCGTATTGGCAATACATTACCACTCCATAATATCCAATACCAAGAAAACATAAAAGTAATATTAACTGGACTGCATAAAGAGTTGAAATTGAGAAAAAAAAATACTCCCACGATAATATATTTTTATATCATATTTGAACTATTTTCCTACTCAAATAATATTTTTTTAAATTAATTCTTCGTGTAATATTAAAAATACCCAATTATTAAACAACAACTAAGAATATTTACAAATATAATGTGTGAGAAAGAGAAATAATGATTGGTAAGAGTCAATACCACTAATGATTTTACATACATAAAGATCTAAAAGTGAAATGTCATATCAATCTTTTACTCTTTGAAAATAAAATTTATGGTGGATAAAATTATAATTAAGATTAAATATTCAAAACTAGGGAGGAACTAATATTAAGATCTGAACAACATAGAATAAATTATTTTTATGTTAAAATCAAATAATTAAATCTTTTAATTAATTATTTAGCAAGAGAATCCAATTCAAATATTTTTTAAATTCATCATATGAGTAAAATTCTTATTCAAGTTAAAAAAAATCTTAGGGTACATAAATTTATTCCATAAAAGAGCGTTAGAACACAAAGTAAAAAGGTTAGTATATTATTAAGAATCAAAATGCTATACAAGCTTATGAGGAAGCACAATCAAAGCTAAATCCTAAACAAGAACAAACTTTCAAGGCTATATTATCAAGAGCCGACTCTGCTATAACAAGATTGTTCTTTGTAGATGCCTCCGGCNCTACATAATTACCTTTAGGAATCTTATTAGTATAATTACTTTCGGGCATAGACATATAACACTATATGTTAGCATGTATATCTAATACATATAGGAACACGTTATGTTTCCTTTTAATATAATTACTTTTAGGGTAGAGACATATGTTTAGTCCTGTAATCCTATTATTTTTAGGATATACTTCTTAAAAATTTCTATTACTAATTTAATTTGAGAATGTATTATATTGTCAAATATATTTAGAAAAAGAAGAGCATATATTATTATAAAAGAACAAATACAATATTAATAGACCAAAATAGCCCTAAAATATTTAAACGAAAGAACTCATGAAAAGGACATAACTGCAATAACCAATTTTTTGGACTACAATACCTTCTATGCTAATTTTTAAGATTTTAAAATTAATAAAATTTTATTTATTAAATTCTTATTAAAAATATGTAGGAAGGTTTAATAAAATCAATTTCATAAGAATCCTCCGTATTGGCAATACATTACCACTCCATAATATCCAATACCAAGAAAAATAAAAGTAATATTAAATGGACTGCCTAAGAGTTGAAATTGAGAAAAAAAATACCCCACGATAATATATTTTTATATTATATTTGAACTATTTTTTTAATCACATAATATATTTTTATTATAATTTTTCGTGTAATATTGAAAAATACCCAAGTATTAAACAACAACTAAGAAAATATTTAAGAATATAAATGTGTGAGAAAGAAATAAAATTGGTTGGTAAGAACAAACACTACTAATAATTCTACAAACATAAAGATCTAAAAGTGAAATGTCATATCAATCTTTTACTTTTTGAAAATAAAATTTATGGTGGATAAAATTATAAGATTAAATATTCAAAACAAGATATGAACTAATATTAAGATCTAAATCAATATAGTTTAATTAATTATTTAGCAAGAAAATTCAATTCAATTATTTTTAAAATTCATCAAATGAGTAAAATTCTTATTCAAGTTTTAAAAAAAAAAAATCTTAGGGTACATAAATTTGTTCCATAAAAAGAGCGTTAGAACACAAAATAAAAAGGTTAATATATTATTAAGAATCAAAATGTTATACAAGTGTCTGAGGAAACACAATCAAAGCTCAATCCTAAACAAGAACAAGCTTTCAAGACTATATTATAGAGAGTCGACTCTGGTATAACGGGATTATTCTTTATAGATGCCTCCGGCTGAATCAAAATAATATTTCTATGTCATGCATTACTTGCAAATATCATATCAAGAGGCACTGCACTGTTAACAATAATAGCAAGTGGTGTACGACAACGATTTTATTGCGAGGCCACCCACTTTAGATTTGATATACCGCTTCAAACAACTTATTAACCATCACAAATATATCAAAGCAGAGCAATGGTGCTAAATTTATAAGAAAAGCAAAATTGATAATATGGGATGAAGCACTTATGGCTAAGTGTTAGACGATCGAAATGATTGCCTGGAGTTCTAGAGATATATTGGATATTAATGAACCGTTTGGTGGAAAATTAATGGTTTGGGAGGTGATTTCTGTCAAGTACTATCAGTAGTTTCAAAATCGTCAAAAGCATAGACTGTAAAAGTTAGCTTGTCAAAGTTATACTTTTGGCCTCAAATGAGAAAGATTCAACTGACAAGAAATATAAAATAAGAAGAAATCTAGTATTCAGTGTCTTCTTGCTTCGTATCGGAAACGAAGAAGAGCATCCAATATATGATGATTTGGTTCTTCCTAAACACTTGGTTATCAACCCCAATGGTAATAGTAGTGCATTTAATAAGAGAAATACTTCTATCATTAGATTAAAACACAATTTGTGCAAATCACATGATAGAATTAAAAAGATATCTTAGCTAGCAAAAATGAATATGTTGATCAACTAAATAAAAGGTGGATTGCAAAATTTTAAAGTAAAAACAAAATGTTTTTTAGTTTTTGACTCGGCAGAAAATTATACCAATAATTACTACCAAGAAGAATAATTAAATATTTTAATGCCAAATGGCCTTCTACCATACATGCTTGTTGTCAAGTTTATTATTTCTTATTTATGTTAGTGTCACCGTATATATAATTGACTAAGTTAAAATTGATCTTCCAATGTATATAGGTTGATTTTGAAGAAAAATATACCCGTCATGCTACTAAAAAACTTAGATATGCCGAATAGCTTATGTAATAGCACACTGATGGTATATAGAAGTTTTGACAATAATGTTATACATGCAAAAATTATGATACTGGTCAATGTGCTTCTAAGTATATTCTTATTCTTGAATTCAACTTTCGTCTTCCGAAACTAAGGAATATCCTTTTAAATTTGTGTAAACATAATTTTTAGTATGTTTATGTTTTGCAAATATAATAAATAAAGCACAAGGACGAACATCCTAGATATTGGACTATATTTAGTGCAATATATTTTCTTGCACGAACAATTGTATGTTGCACTTTCAAGAGGGATATCAAGATCGACAACAAGAGTTCTGGTTAAGACAGATTAACCAAAGCATTAGGAGGAAACATACACACACAAAAATATCATCCACAAAGAAGTGTTTGCTAAGATACCATCACATTAAATACGTTTAAACTATAATACATAATTATCTAACTAACATGACAAAATTGATCATTTGTGTAAGCTTTGATGATGTGCTTTTATTTCAAATTCATGTATTATGCTAAGATAATAATTTTTTTTAGCATCTAGATGATTGTTGTATTATTATACATAAAATTTCTCTCATTAATTAAATTTTATTGATTCATATAAATAAATGTTTAAACTATCACGTGCCATTATTAACGTGCAATGCACGTTCATAGATACTAGTATATATAGAAAAGTTGATATATGACTAACCAGAACAATGAGTTTCAGCTGTTGAGTGTGTGTTGATGTACAAGTTTTGATCTCTTCCAAGTTAAAACTGGTGTTAACTCTTTTATGTTTTCCAAAAGGGAAGAGAAAATGTGGAACTTTCTTTATCGTCAAATATTTAATTAATTCATTCTCCATATTCTGCAAACTAATTAACTTGTGTTAATTCATTGTCTAAATATTGCAAAAGAAACTTGCTCGGGTATGTCATGAGGAGACAGAAAACTTATTGGCACAAAAAGGCCAACCGCACGAGGGAGTGAACTGAAAAACTCAGCTTTTCAGGACGGACCAATGTTCCATAGTTCCATACCGCTCCCCTCCAGTGAGCAGTGATCTAAACCAAAGCACAAGCTTTGAAATAGAAAGAAAGACAGAAGGAAATTAAGGTAAAAAGAACTATATGACTTCACTATCTTTCTTTAAGGTCCTATTCAAGAGTTTGGAGACCCCAACGATTCTCAAGAAGATTTGTCTCTCCTTGCCCTATTGGTATCTCAAATTAATCTTGTTACTGAATTAAACAGTCTATTAACCCTTAGTTTTAGTATATGATAAACTAGAAACATAGGATATGTTGCTGAAAACAAGAGTTCACACAAATTCTTTTAAGACAATTTGGATATAAAGCATTTTCATTCTTCATTTTTGAGCACAAAATATAATTGAATCCTTTTGACATTCATAGCTAACAAATTCCTGCTAGGATTTTCATTTTTCTAGATTCCGCGGATAATCTCCAGCAACATCTCTCTGATTTGATGAGCTTCAATTAGTCCACCGCGAACCACCTGAAATACATAGAGATAAACTGATTGTTTATGTTCTTATACTGCAGCCCCACAGTATAAAATGCTAAGCAAGATATTTTTTTCGTACTATTACAGAATCTTGATTTATCTTCAGGTAATAATTAACAACTGCTGCTAAAAAAGCTTACTTTTTTAACAATATGTTTTCCTACCTCCACAGATGAAGTAACAAGAAGTGCTCCTTTTGAGGCAGTGACATTGGTGTCATTGAGATCAAATCCAAGAACAATCATTGACTCCATCAGTTTAGTAAATCCACCTCTTTTCTTCTGGCTAACTATCTTTATCCAAAGCTTACTTGTACCAATGTGAGCCACTTCAACTTTAAGCTATTTTAGAAAGAAAAAAATTTGTCTTAATGTCTAGTAATAGTAGATAGGAAATTACACTTTTAACTGAAGCAATAAAGATTATCACTTTGCTTTATACATAAAGCTACCTACCTCTAAAATATCAATAATCTCTTCATTTTTTGTCTCCAATTCCTCTATATAAGGTGCCTCCATTTCTAGAAGATGCTCAGTTAAGTTTGTTCACATTTGTCTGTAGCTCTCTAATGTAAGTGACAGCGTCAGTAATTATGGTTTCTTTGGTCATCTGTAATCAGATAAGAATATAAGATTTCTAAAAATGGTTTAGATCCATTCGTTAGGAAACTGTCACTTGAAAATTATATAAAGAATGAAGGGTTTTGGTCATTGCATTTGTAATATTTGGGACCAATGAGCGCAATGCAAGAAGCCTTTCATTAAGTTTTTGACGCCTCTTTCTCTCAGGAATAAGGTTCTTGGATTTGTGTTGTTTAACTTCACCCTCAATTTGCTTCCTTTTATCTATTTTCCCTCCTACTTGACTTTCTTCAGATATGTTTGAATCATAAAATGGAGTATTGAGGAATTCCATTTATTCAATGGAGAGAGAGAGAGAGAGAGAGAGAGAGGGAGGGAGAGAGAAGG
>MCJB01048045.1:41090-86088 GCA_002018475.1 Nicotiana obtusifolia
AAAACCCACACAGCCCACCACCTTTTTGCTTCTTTTTTTTCCTTCTAAAATTAAAGGGGAAAAAGGAGAGACATTGCCCATATCCTTTGGATAGTGAGGGAAAGAGTGACTGCATTTTTCTGTTTTCCTATACCTTTTTCTTCCATGTCCATGTTCCTGATTTTTCGGCGATTAAGAATCTTGACAGCAACTTTGTGCCCGGTTCGGGTATGTTCAGCTATTTTAACTTTGCCAAACGATCCAATGCCAAGAGTTTTCCCAAGCTTATAGTTCCGTAAAAATGAGTCCACACTGCTGCTGCTTTGGACTGTTGATCCATCCATTTTCCTATCAACATGAGAAATTTTGAGGCGAATCAGAAATTCATCATCTGGAAAGGGCACACAAAACAATGCCAAAAAGGTGCCTTCCAGTAATGACCCAAAAAAGAATTTAAAATTGATAGTAGTTAATAAATTTGCAATAGTTTTCTAAATGGAATTTCCCTTTGACGCCACGATAATTTGGGAAGCACAACGCACAACTGCCAAACTCATCTATTAAAGTTGCATATACTAGTAGTTGCAGAGAGCTCGATTGTCGAGTTGTCTCAAGCTGACAAGGCGATAGTAAGGAATCAAAACATAACTTCCACTTAAAACAACATGTATGCCTTCCGTGACAATTAAAAGAGGTAGAATTTTCGGATGGCCTAAAAAGTACTTAATAACACCTTCAAATAACAAAAAATTTTGATGAAGAAATTCTTTAGACATGAATAATGAGCAATTGGATTTAACTCCCCCATGCTAAATTCTTTATGCCAAGCAGTTGGAAGATTTACAATACACAACTTGCCAACTGATATGAATCAACACCCTTTTTCACACGCTAGCGGAAAGAAAAGAATACCAACATATACATTGGACACAAACCCAAATGTTGATGAGAATAAAAATTCAAACCTAAGACATCTTGATCTCAGTACCTCCACCTTAACTTGTTAACCACTGGGCTAAAGCTTCATTTGGCCCCTTATGCTAAAATTGGCACATTTTATCACTCCAATTGGGAAAAATCAAAAGAGAAATTATCAAAATAGTACCAAAACCCTAAAAGAAATGAAAAGGAGCTCACTTGAATAGCAAATTCAATTGTATAGCAAATTTTCTAACACCCCCAACCCCCAATTAACCCTATATGGCAAAAATTATCAACTCCATGACATCAAAACTAAATCTTGAAATTACCCAAATATGTAACATACAAGTGGGGCATATTCTTGAAAACCCTAACAAACACAGATCTAAAAAAGACAGGAAGAAACAATGAAAAATACATGCAGACCCACCTAGCAGAAGCTGAAACCTCAAGAAGCAGATTGAAGAAGGCAGATTGGGAAATTAAGCAATTATCTCTAGCATTTGGGGATGGAATTGGAAGATGGCATATGTAAGAGAGTGCAGTGGCTTCCTGGATTACAGGGGAAGAAGTTGAGGTTAGTCGTGGGGTCGATGGTGTTATTGGGGGGGGGGGGGTGTTAAGATGCCTGCAGAAGCGCAAGAATGGAGTTCACTGGTTTCGATTCCGTTAATTTCCCCCCTCGCATTCACAGAACATTTTTTAGCCTTATAATATTAGTTACTGTATAATTAAATGACAATATTAATAAATTAGATTTTGTATGAGTATATTTTTCTACATTATAGTTTTTTTTTTTAAAGATTCTACGTTATGTTTTTTCAATAGCTAAAGTGTTGGGCAGCTTATCTATATCTTTTATCTCTTGTGTTATGAATTTTATTTACCAAAATTTTGATAGTTTTTGATAATTTTATTCACTAATTATCTAATATTTTTTATTAATCTTTTACACATAAGAAATCTAAAAAAAATATTTTTTAATTTTAATATTATAAATGGCATGAAAATCATTTCCTCTAGTAGTACGATATACTTTAACTTTATTAAATTGTGAATTACAATGATAAAAATAATTGTCTTAAGAGAATCAACCTTCGATCTTTTCCATGGAATCTGGCACGTATAATCAGTAGCGTGCCTTTTTTGGGCCAACGTGGTCCATATAAAAACTGTGATGTGATGTCTTAATTTTATTTTTTGTAAGAAATAGCACTAATTAAAACATACACCTACTTTTCTCCTTTATTTTGTTTTAGAGAAAACATCCATACCACTGATCAGCATCTGATTTACTCACTCTATCTATCTCAAGTTCTCAACTAATTAATTTAAGAAAATCCTTTTCATAAGAAGTCAATTGTTTAGTAAAAGCCACCACATGACTGTAGCTGGTATTCACATAAAGATATGGTATAACCAGGAGAAGCATAAACTCACCTCGGATGGAAAATATTTTATTACAAGCAGCAATAATGCACTACTGGGACCTCAAATTAGAACAAGGGTGGTTGAACTCATATGAAACACCATATCCCAACCAAAACACAGATTCAAACACATGAATAGCAATGCAGGGTAGGCTGCTAACTAAGGACAGGTTGAGTAGACTACAAATTAATGTAGTAAATAACAGTTGTTATTTATGTGAGAGTCAAACACATGAAACATCAAAACATCTTTTTGCTGAATGTTCCTGGATAAAGATAATCGCGCAAAAGCTAGAGCTATGGCTAGGAATTCAAATAAAGCTGGGAGAAGCAAAATAAGTGCTAGAGTGGATCAATCGTAGGCGTTGGATAAAATTCAAAAAGGAGGTAACAAATATGAAGTGCAATGGCATATCATGCATGGAAGGCCAGGAACTAGAAGATCTTCGAGGGAATAATTGTAAAAATATTGTTGTTTACCTTCAAAATCGGATAACAATTGAATTTATAAGTAATTTTACGGATAAGTGATTTAATTTAATACTAAATGACAAATCAAATTGCAATTGAAATAAGTAATGGAAAAGTGAATGCAAACTGCTTAAATTGAACAGTCTTAGCCGTTGAAAGTTAGCCACCCTCGAGCCAAAAATAAAATGCTTAAGTTGAATAGTCTTATCCTTTGAAGGTTAGCCACCCTCGAGCCAAAAATGCTTTTATTGATAACATATCAACAAAAGAATAATGAGAACTTGAAGAGAATAACAATATACTGCTTTGGGATGCGTGTTACAATGTCCTTTACAAATAATCAGACCTTCCTTTAAATAGTAAAAGATTCCTATTTTAGGTACAATTCTGTATAAGGTAAAAAATTCTCATTATTTGCTAATTAATCGGTTTCATTGATACGTGCCGAGATTCCCGCCGTGATATCTGACCGGTTACGGATGTTTCGGCCTTTCGTTATATTGATTTGATAAGGTTTTCTCGAACTAATTCAGAGTCTTGGTTAGTTCCAGGGTTACGAATTCGATAATCTTGAAGACGCACGTTCCAACCTCGTGCTTAGGTTCGATGGAATCCAAAATCGATCTTCAATCCATTATGTTTCACCCCCAATCTGTCATACAATAGGCAAGCTCAGTTCTACCGTGTATTAGATGCTCTTAAATGTATTGATTATTTTGTTTGTTATGGTAATATTCACAATTATTACCGACCAAAAAGAAGAAGTCAACTGTAACATCAACAATCAGCACCAATTTACAGAACGAACGTCCAGGATTGTCAAATGAGAGAAGTCAGAAACAGGTCTTAAACGGGCCAGCCCACATCTTGGTTGACAAGTTTGTTAGACATCCCAAGGCCCCAACATCAAGCTAAGAAAAGCCAATTATCCAATATTCCAAGTTCGAAACTTAATCCAGCATGCGTATACGAAAAATATTAGCTGGGATGGCCACTTTTTAGGCCGACTCTTAAAATTTAGTCATATTTTAAATTATATTGGTAAAGTAATTAATTTTATAATACGAAAATAAAATTTAAATAAAAATATCTTTATTTAAAACATGAAAAAACTCGAAGAATAATTGCTGGAGTTTGAAAATTTATAGTTCAAAACTCGGGGAATTATTCTTGTAATTGAAATATGTAACGAAACTCCCGGAAAAATTCATGGATTTTAAGATTTTATTACTTTAAACTTCAAGAACTTTTCCTGAATTTGAGTGCATTGTCTTTGCTCAAGGGGTTTAGTATTTCCATTTTCCTATTTCCGTCGTTGGTGCTTAATATAGCCATTGCTTTTTGAAAAATTGTGTATTCTTTGTGCGTATTTGTTTAGTTTGATATATGCTGATTCAAATAGTTTTGAATAAGTATACGATAAGAAATGTAACTCACAGTTAACAAGGATTCCTTTTGTTTACCTTTAAAATAAGTAACAATTAAATTTATATGCGGTTAAAGGATATGTGATTTAATTTAATACGAATGAATTATGAACAGCAGATAATTGAATTAAAGAAAATCACACCGATCAAATCAAGTGTAATGGATCAACGAGTTCAGCCTTGCTTTGGACGTTTGGAATTTGGTTCCGATTTAGCCCTCGGAACTAGCTCGGTTATAACTTAATACACAAACAGTTGAAGAATACTTTGAACAATAGCTAAAGGACAAAAGTTAATTTTATTACTTTGATATGCGTGCCAACAGTGGTTCCAAAATAAAAAGGTTCTCCCCTTTATATAGTAGGGGAGTTTCAACCCTAGTACAAGTCTAAATAAGGTAAATAAATCTTCTCCCTGCAGTAAACGTTGATATGCAGTTGACGTCGGGTGAAATTTGCGTCGTAACATTCGGTTAAGGGCGGATATTACGGCTCCCCGCTTATCGTGTCTAACCATCTTTTCCCCAAGTCTCGGCCTTTTACTCTGCTCAGACCCGATGCTGGGCCGTGTCCGGTATCGAGTGCGCCATTTGTCCTATACGGGATCTGAAGTGTAGATGCCCTCAGCATCACTCAAGGTCATACCGAGGCGTAGTGTCCTCTCTTTTGTTTACCGGGAAATGGGGGTTAACTTTTATACCCGATTTTACCTGCACACACATAGTTCCCTCATTTCTCGGAGAGCGAATTTATAGAAACGATAAGAAGTGATTAATTGATCCTAGTTTCTTCCTCCGTACGCTAAAATCGGGTCGACGAGTTAGTGAAACGTCCCATCAGTCGCGTCGTTCTGACTTCGGACACGTGTCAGTCATCCGTTGACCGTCCTCGATTGCGAAACGTCACACATTAATTATCTTCCTCCTATAAAAGCTTATGTTCCCGTTTTTCACTTTTTTACTTTTCGACTTCAAACCTTCTTAAGTTACCCCGAACATTTTACTTGTTCATAATTCCTTCAAATCTTCATACATTATCTTCACATTTTCATTTCTTCATCTCCAATCTTTAAATTTTCATATTTCGTCTTTGAATCTTCAAGTTTGACCTTCAAATCTTCATACTCATCTTCAAACTTTCATATCCGCCTTCAAACCTTCATATTCATCTTCAAACTTTCATATCTGCCTTCAAACCTTCATATTCCCTGATATCGATAGCGTCACTCAAAATTCGTGCCTCAGAATACCACCTCTTCAACTGCCACCCTGACCGCTGACCTCGAAGCGACCTTACCAATAGCGGCCCTGGAACCTTCCCTTAAAGACTTAATTCCCGGAGGCTGCTCCATAGACAACGATTTTAAGGTCGAGAAAGCCCCCAAACAAGGGGATCGCGACTAGGAGGTGTGGAGGTATATCTGCTCTATCACCGAGGACACGCTCCCGACGGTCCAGGATGATTGCAAGTGGGAAGGCAAAATAGTCATCCCCGGTTCCAATGAGGACATACAACTCACATAGCGGGGTACTTAAGCGTTTATACGTACCCTTTCATACTTGGCGCGATGGACTCGGTGGCCCTCAACTTTTGCAGAAGGTACACCTCGGGCAGATCAATCTATCTTTTTAGAGAATTGTGATTCTCCTCCATCAGTTTGTTAATAATACAGAGGAGCCCGGTTTCACTATCGACCAGCTGCTCCGTATCTACGACCCCGAATCTTCCAATGGGGGTTAATCAAGCTTGCCTAACGGTCGAAGAAATCTCCCTTCTTGAGCATCAACAAAGATAGGGACCAAGGCTGGCAGGGAAGATTCGCTCGGGTAAAGACCGAGGATTTCATTCCCTCCGATTTCATGTTGTTCCCCGAGAAGTGGAACTCAAAGGTAAGTTCATCTCCTCTTAAGTAGTTAAAATACTTCTTTGGTTTTATTCTCCTCTCTCATTGCCGGATTTTTCAGTTGTGCATCAATCGCCGGAGTCCCCAATGCAGTCCCCTGTTTCAAGGAGAGGCTTGAGGGGATCTGCAAACAATTAACGTACTCCGAGCGCAAGTGGCACAAACTCTCAAAAGGCAAGTGGAAGGCCTATCCCATGGTAAGTGTCCTTCTTCCCTCGATTGAATTTCCTTTTTTATTTTACTGTCAATTTGACTAAGTCCCTTTCTTCCTTCCTCAGGTTTGCCCAAGACCACCAAGCTTTGGGCAATGGATGAGGATGAGGCTTCGTCCTCATCTACAAAACCCTCCATTTCGGGATAGCTTGTCGTCGAGGCTGCTGTGAAGAAGGAGGAGAAAAAGAGAAGAAATAGGGGGTCTTCTGGTTCCCCGGATGCGGACGTCGAGGCTAAGAAAAAGAGGGTTACGGTCAGGGTCCAAAAGAGCAACAAAAAGAGTACTCGGGCCAGGGTACCAGACCCTGATTCCCTTTACCAGCTTAGGGACCACCCTGAAGATGACGACATGGAGTTTTTCGCCCATGAGCCTGCCATTGTTGTAGAAGAGAGGGCGGCACCAGAGTGAAGCGATCGTAAGGCCAAACCTTCTTCAGCTCGGGAGCCCGAGGGAAAGCCCATGGCTACGGCCTCTCGAGAAGCTACTCCGGCTCTGAGAGAAGCCGCTTACGTAATTGGAATTCCAGAGTTACCTTCTCACACCGAGTCTCTATTTTACGAGGCCCAGGCCGTTAAAGAAAAGCCGACCGAGAAATCACAGGCCGCAGATGAGGCCCTCAACCTGTTCTTTGAAGGCATGGACATCATTGCACTAGAGGACTACTCCGGGTTTGGCCACCTTGATATCCCGAAAAAGGACGTGTTGCAGGAGTCAGGTGGGCCGAGCTCGAGACTAAAGCTGGTGAAGCAGTTCCCTACCTCGAGCTTGGATCCTAACCGTAAGAGAACAATCATGTTTTTGATCCTGGAAGATACCGGGGTGTTGTCGGGTCGGTTGCGTAGCCAGCTACCTTCGTTGCTTGGTGACCAAAGAGAACCAAGTAAAGATGAACGAACTGGATGCGCCGAGCCTTTTCAACGAGGCACAACAGGCGCTGAACATGGTATGCTTTCCTTCCTTATATCCCTTAAAGGGTTCATTTAGCCTTAGCATATTTTAATGATTTCATCACCTTGTTTCTCAGGCCTCGGTGCTTCATAATGAGAGCTTCCATCGGTCTTGGATTGAGGTGGGTCATCTCGAGTTCGAGCTCAAGGAGCAAGTCCGACAGAAAGATATGTACAAAGCTCTTAGTGATCAAAGAGATGAGGCCCTTAAGGACCTCCCCATCCTCCAAGCCGAGCTGGAAAATGCTCAAAAGGAGGCATCGTCGGTGAAATGGGAGCATACCATTCTGGTCGAAAAGGTAAGAGTATTTGAGATTAATAACGAGAGGCTAAGTGCAACCGCTAACGCTCGTAGGTCCAAGAGAAAATAGACCTGATCAACCAGCTTAGAGCCTAAATGAAAGAGGTCAAAGCCTCGGCCGAGGATTTGAGGAGCAAGATGGATTTTCTGGCCTCAGAAACGGATGCCACCAAAGAGGATTTGGCATCAACCAAGGACCAGCTCCGGATGATGAAGGATAAAGACGGCAAATGGTCTCGGTTGAAAGATGAGCTCCGAGTACAACTGGACTCGACCATTACGAAATGAGATGCCCTTGGATGGAATGTACTGCACTGAAGTCCAAGTTGGTGGCGGCATCGAATGAGTCCTCCAAGGTTCAGGAGGTGGCTGAGGCTCGTATAATAACAAAGGTCGAGTACATGAAGTGGCTATCCCCAAGGGAGACTCTCGAGGAGATTTATGCCCTGGGGTTCGATCCAGCGGCTGAGATCAAAAAGGAAAAGAGGCTTGAGACCAAGGCCAAAGAGAGATATGAGCCCGAGGGTTCGGACATCGAGTCGAGCTCCGACAAAGACTAGGCGGGAAATGCCTTTCTATTTTTTGCTTTCCTTTGTATATGTTTTCTTTATTTTGGGGCCGCTTCACAGTGCCTCTGTAAATATCTTTTGGCACATATATAAAAATTTTCACTTCGGCAATATTGTGTCCTTTACTTTTCAGTATTCGCTTTATGTTCGAGATTTGTAACTTGTGTTTCAACCTTCAAAATATGCCATCGATGCCTTAGCATAGAACCTGACATAACTTAGACTCTTCGTTCCTCCAAAGCTCAGATGAGGCCTGGGTCAAGTAAAAACTCTAAGTTTCTTTAACTTTGGAGGATTAGATAAAAACAAAATCTTTATTAAAATAATTAAATATTTTAATCGGACACGATTATTCTTTGCCGAAGGTAGCTCTTTCTATGGCCGGGTCTGAAGTATCTTTCATAGGTTAAAGAAAACGTGTAAGGACCTTACTTTTTGTGTACGATCTCGGACGTATCCGAGCCGTTTAAGTCGGCCGTAGCCTTTCATGTTTGGGCCCTGCCTAGTAGGCTCGGTGCCTCCGGGGTTCGGTAGCCCGACTTGTCCGATCTTATTATCGGGTAGCAGTCCTCGGTTCGGAGAGGCCCGTAAGCTTAAGGGTTTTGAACCCAACATTCACTTTAAATAACTTAACGATAATATTGCTGGTGCAAATGTGAATTGATGAAACATAGAAGGCGGACTTTTATTACTTTGAATGTAGAGTACATAACCAAAGATACAAAAAGTTTCCTGCCATGGCGAGAATGAGCTATACGGGCACGGTTCGTTTGACCGTTTGACCCTTAGAATTTTCTTATATTCAAGTCTTGGCTTTCACTTTAAATAAAAAAAGCCTTCTAAGTTTCCGAACTCATGATCTTGATTTAGGACGTGATGGCCCCTTAGTATTCGAGACTGAACTTATGAGGGCTCGAATACTATTGGTCCAATATGGATGATTCGTACTTCTGGCCGCAGGACGATATTGAAAGCTAGGATATTACGTTTTACTGTTGCCTCATTAAAAACCTTTCCATAAAACCCACTTCGGGAAAAAACTGGTTCAAGAAAAAAAGAGTCCTACACGTGCTTTCAGACGTAATCCTCAGATTTGACCTTGACTGAATACCTGCAGGGGTTAGTTCAAAGCGTAATAAACTACAAAGGAAATTGTGTTTGTACCCTAGAAGTAGTACCGCTTTAAGTGTGCCACATTCTAGTTGTTGGGTAGTTGTACACTGTTTTCTGACTCGAGCTTATAGAGCCTTTTCCGGTCATACCGATGACTCTGTATAGTCCTTCCCAGAACATACCTAGTTTCCCGTCGTTCGGGTTCTTAGTATGCAGTGTTACTTTCCTTAATACCAAGTTCTCAGTCTGGAAGTGTCAAAGTTTTGCCCTTTGGTTGTAGTATCTCCCCATTCGTAACTTTTGGGCCACTAAACGGACTAGGGCGGCTTCTCGTCTTTCGTCTGGTAAGTCTAAGTTCATGTCCATGGCCTCGTCATTCGACGTCTCTGTAGAGTATTGGAACCTTAGGCTCAGTTCTCCTACTTCTACTGGAATTAGAGCTTCCACACTGTAAACTAAAGAAGACGGTATTGTATCGGTGCTTGACTTTGAAGTTGTTTGGTATGCCCACAAGATCTTGGGCAAAATTTCTTTCCACTTTCCTTTCGATTTGGTCAATCTCTTCTTAGGTTTTGGAGTATAGTTTTGTTTGATTCCTCTTGACCGTTCCCACCAGGATGGTAGGGTGTCGACAAGATCTTTTTGATCTTGTTGTCTTTAAGAAATTTACTTAGCTTGCCACCCATGAACTGCCTCCCATTGTCACAAGTGATATCGGCCGGTATCCCGAACCAGCATATTATATGATCCCAAATGAAGTCAATGACCTCTTTTTCCCGAGCCTTTTAGAAAGCTCGTGCTTTGACCCACTTGGAGAAATAATCGGTCATGAGTAATATGTATTGGGCTTTGCCGGGTGTCTATGGCAAGGGACCGACGATGTCTATCCCCCACTTCATAAACGACTTGGGGGAGAGGACCGGGTGACGCATTTCCCTCGGTTGGTAAATCATCGAGGCGTGCTTCTAGCATTCATTACACTTTCGAACGAAGTCATTCGCATCTTTTTCCATCTCGTTCCAATAAAAACCGGCTCTAATTATTTTTCGAACAAAGGACTCCACTCTCAAATTGTTTCCACAAGTACCCTCATGTACTTCCCTCATCACGTAGTCGGTCTCCCGCGGACCCAAACACCTTGCTAGCAGTTCGAAAAATAGTCTTCGATACAATTTTCCACCGACCAAGCCAAACTTCGCAGCCTTAGTACGTATGGCCCTCAATTCCTTAGGATCCGACGATAATTTCCCTTTCTGAAGGTAGTCTATGTATTTGTTTTTCCCAAGTCAAGCTTGTTGAGTTCACCTCGACATGACCTTCCTCTATCACTGAGTTCATCAATTGCACTAATACTCCGGAGTTGAATTCGTCGGAGTCTACTGACGACCCTAGATTAGCCAATGCATCGGCCTCGTTATTTTGATCACGAGGTACATGCTGTAGAGTTCATTCCTTAAATTGGTGTAAGGTCACTTGCAACTTATCCTAGTATCTCTGCATTCTATTCTCTTTAGCTTCAAACGTCTCGTTGACTTGGTTAACAACGAGGATGGAGTCACACTTGGCTTTGATCACCTCAGCCCCCAGGCTCTTAGCCAGTTCTAGACCTGCAGCCATAGCCTCATATTCTGCTTCGTTATTAGTCAATTTCACAGTTCTAATAGACTGCATATTACGTTACCCGTAGGTGGTTTTAATACAATTCCCAACACGGACCCTTTCGCGTTGGAAGCACCGTCCACTAATAAGTTCCAAACCCTTGAGCTAGTCCCTGAGGTGAGCAATAATTCTTTCTCAACCTCGGGGATCAAGGCCGGCGTAAAGTCGGCCACGAAGTATGCCAAAATCTTAGATTTTATAGCAGTTCGGGGTTTGTACTTGATATCGTACCCGCTAATATCTACGGTCCATTTGGCCAGCCAGCTCGAGAGCTCGGGTTTATGCATAGCATTCCTTAGCGGGTACGAGGTCACGACACATATGGGGTGGCACTGAAAGTACAATTTTAATTTCCTAGATGCGCTCAATAAGGCGAGTGCTAACTTTTCTATATGTGGATATCTTGTTTCAGCATCGCCTAGGGTTCTGCCAACATCATAAATAGAAAATTTTTTACCTTCTTCTTCCCGAACTAGGGCACCACTTACCGTTACCTTGGAAACTACCAAGTAAAGGTATAGCTGCTCGTTCACCTTCAGAGTGTGCAACAAAGGAAGGCTCGATATGTATCGTTTGAGCTCTTCTAAAAGCCTACCGGCATTCCGGGGTCCAAGAGAAGTTTTTCTTCTTCTTTAGTAATGAGAAAAATTGGTGGCTTTTGTCGGATGACCTCAAAGTAAACCGGCCCAAAGCGGCTATCTGCCCGATCAATCTTTGTACTGCCTTGACGTTTTCAACTATGGTGATATCTTATATGGCTTTTATCTTGTCAAGGTTGAACTCTATTCCCCGGTTGGTTACTATGAAACCGAGGAACTTGCCCAAGCCGACCCCAAAGGCACACTTCTCCGGATTCAGATTCATGTTATATTTCCTCAGTATGTTGAAGGTTTCCTACAAATGCTTCAAATGGTCTTCTGCTCGCAAGGACTTAACTAACATACCGTCAATGTAAACCTCCATTGATTTTCCTATTTGTTCTTCAAACATCCATTTAACTTGGCGTTAATGTCTGGCACTGGTATTTTTGAGCCCAAATGGTATTACGTTGTAACAGTACGTACCAAATTCAGTTATAAAAGAAGTCTTTTCTTGGTCGCCCGGGTCCATCTGAATTTGGTTGTACCCAGAATAGACGTCGACAAAACATAGTATCTCGTGCCCGATCGATCGATCATTTGGTCGATGTTAGGCAAAGGAAATGAATCTTTTGGACATGCCTTGTTTAAGTCCTTATAATCTACACACATTCTAAGTTTTTTTTTCCTTTTTTAGGCATGACCACTACGTTAGCTAGCCAATTAGGGTATTTATTTTCCCGAATGGAACTTATTTTCAGAAGTTTAGACAACTCATTTTTGATGAATATGTGTTTGATCTCAGACTGCAGCCTCCTTTTCTGTTTGACCGAGTTGAATTTTGGATCCAAGCTTAGTTTGTAAGTTGTCACCTCCAGTGGAATCCCATATCTAAGTGGGACCAAGCAAAACAATCGGCATTAGCTTTAAGGAAATCAATAAGTTTTTTTGAGCTCGGGAGTTAACCCCATGCCTAGGTATACCTTTCTATCTAGTAGGTGCTCGATCAATATGGCCTGCTCCAATTCCTCGATCGTTGATTTGGTGGCGTCGGTATCATGAGGAGCTAGAAAGGACCTCGGGACACCGTAATCATCTTCCTTGCTTGCTGCGTGCTCCTCCTATTTCTCCGGCACGGTTATGGTCAAAACCCCTGATTGTTATTTGGTTTCTTTCTCTTTGACCAATCCCCTACTTTTTGATGTCATGACTAGGGTACCGAGGTCACTTCCTTGACGACGAACATCTTCTTTGCGGCCGGTTGTTCCTTATAGACCGTTCTAATTTCGCCCGGAGTGGGAAATTTCAATGCCTGATGCAGGGTCGAAGGCGCCGCTCTCATGTTGTGGACCCATGGCCTCCTGAACAAGGCATTGTATCTCATGTCCCCCTCGATCACGTAGAATTTTGTTTCCTGGGTGGTCCCGATAGTGTTTGCTGGTACGGTTATTTCGTCCTTCGTCGTCTCGCGTGCCATGTTGAACCCACTTAATACAAGTGCTACCGGTACGATTTGGGCCAATAATCCCAATTGCTCTACGACCCTCCATCGGATGATTTTGCCCGAGCTACCTGGATCAACTAACACAAGTTTCCATCGAGATTTGTTGATAAGTACGGATATTACTAGTGCATCGTTGTGAGGCTGGATAATGCCTTCGGCGTCCTCATCGCTGAACGAGATGGACCCCTCCGGGATGTAATCCCTGATGCATTTTTCTCTCGTGATAGAAACTTTGATGCGGTCTTATAATTGGTCCTTGTAGGACATCCACTCCCCCGATGATCATGTTGATAACGAACTGAGGTTCTTCTTGTTTAATCTATTTATTGGCGTCCCTATTTTAGAAATGATTTTTGGTCCGCTCACTTAGGAATTCCCGAAGATGCTTGTTGTTGAATAGTCGAGCCACTTCCTCTTTTAGCTATCAACAATCTTCGGTCCTGTGACCGTGAGTACCATGGTACTTACACACCAAGTTGTGATCCCTTTTGCGGGATCAGACTGAAGTGGCCTAGGCTATTTGGTCCCTTTGATGGGACCAATGGCTGACACTATACTCGCAGCATCCACGTTGAAATCGTACTTCGATAGTATCGGTGCTTCCCTACCCCCGAGTGATATGTCAAAACCATTCTTACTCATCAGACCCCGGTTGCTTGGTCCTTGATTGTTTTTCCTGTCTTTCCTGGTTGGGTGGCGAACAGATCCGTTTTCCCTTCTGTCCAAGCTGTATGGTTGATACTAATCTCGGACCAGCCTCAAATCCTGGCCCATAATCCTTTTAGATATGTCATTCGCTCTGTTGATATAAACAGACATCGAGGGGGCCCCTAGCTGGTCGTCCTCGACTC
Organism: Nicotiana obtusifolia; assembly: GCA_002018475.1. NCBI lineage: Eukaryota > Viridiplantae > Streptophyta > Magnoliopsida > Solanales > Solanaceae > Nicotiana > Nicotiana obtusifolia. Next base: position 54,957 of record MCJB01048045.1, read on the forward strand.
TGATCTTCGGTTGATACCTATTATGGACATCGGTCGAAGTAACTGCCGGGTACTCCACCAAGTTTTGCTTCAATTGTAAAGAAGAAATGCAACTTCGGGGGTTGATCCCTTGAGTGAACGCTTGAATGGCCCAATCATGATCGACCGTGGGCAGGTCCATTCGTTCCATCTAGAACCTCGACACGAACTTTCTAAGCATCTCGTTGTCTCTCTGCTAAACTTTGAAAATGTCTTATTTCCTCGTCTCGACCTTGATGGTGCCAACATGGGCCTTGATGAAAGCATCTGCAAGCATAGCAAATGAATCAATCGAAAATCGTTTCAGTGTCCTTCTGGCAGAAGTTGTGAATTTCCCTTCTAAACTTCCCTGTTTTAGCAGCTGAGAAGTACTTGTCAAGAAACTTTTTAGTCATGTATTCCCTTGTCCTAGTCGACCCTATCAGTAAGCTAGGAAGCCAGTTTCGCGTCATCCTTCAGTGAAAAAAGGGAATCCCTTAGATAGACTGCATCTTTTGATACTCGATTATACTAGAACAAGTGAGAGTTAGGATCTTCATTCACCTTCCCTCTAAATATACAAGACTTTTTGGATGGTTTGAAGCAAGCCTTGCTTCAACTCAAAGTTGTTTGCTGTTATGGGTGGAGATCTGACACTTGACAGTCCCTGATTGTAGACTGGTCTAGCATAATCACCTAATGACCTCCCAAGCCTGGGTGCTGCATTCTCGAACTGGTCTTCAACCAAGGGTCGATTTAGATTGAATCTTCGACCCCCACCATCTTCGATAATCTCCATAACAGCTCTAAGGGTTGCCTCAGCTGCTATCCGTGCCGCTTCTTGTTGTGCTGCCTCTCCTACAGCTAAGTCTACTCCATCAATCTCTTTGTTTGCCATGTTATCTGGAGTCGAAGTATGACCCAAGAAATTTTTTGTTAATTCTCTTTCTTTTGTCAGTTGTCACATGTGTTTCTCCAACTCTGGTTTATAGGATATCACTTCCTCTGAAGAAGAACGAGTCATACACCAGAGAAGTTAAACCTCTACTCTGCACAAAAGTGAGAAAATATGAACACAATAAAGTAAACTTGGTTCCTGAATTAGTACTAAAAACTATTTTAAACACTATTGATTGCCAATCCCCGATAACGACGCCAAAATTTGACGAGCGCAAAACACAATACAAAATTATTGCTCGCTAGTCAAAGATAATATAGTTTAATTATCGTCTCACAGGGATTAGATTTAAACAGTGCTCGAATAATCTTCAGTTAATTACTATCCAGGAAAATTAACACTTGATTTAATGATTATCAACTACGATCAACTATTAAAAATTAAGCAATTAACAATTGATCTTCAAAACAACAGATGAGCAACTAAGAGTTATCAATGGGAGAAATAAGGGTAATTGACTAGACAGCTGCAAGATAATTGACTCGTGATCCAATTGTTGAGTTAGTTTACTCTATAATATTATTGATTCTCACGAATTCAAGAGATAATCAGATTACTCATGAAGTTACTGTTCCTCTTCCGATTAAACGTTAAATTTAGTAATTAATCCAATTGAAGTACGGTAAACAATTACAACAAATAAAATGATGGTTATGATCTAAAGGGTAACTTCTCACGAACATTTCCATATTTTCTAGTTCGATTAATAATTCAAGAGGCTCTTTCAATTACCTATTTGAATCGCGAGTTTAGACTAGAGCTTAGGATGTAAAGAAATTCAACATCAAGCTCCTCTTTCGATTAAGCAAAATAGAAATAACTTCACAATACGAATTAAACTCTAGCAATTAATTTCAAGAATTATCAAGAATCGAATCCCTAATCAAGTTACCAAAGACCGTATCTGACAACACCCTAATGGAAATTAGTCCATAGCAATGGAAAAAGTCATCTCAATAAGGTTTAAAAACATAAAAAATGTCAATGTTGATGATTCAATACAAACTCCCGTATTGCACCGATTGTTGGATGAAATCTTGATAAATTCTTGTGTCTTCTTGCCTTAGTTACTTCTCTAATCTTTTCGTAGGTCAAGAGTCCGTTCAAAAAGTGTTTTTGGTGTATTTGTACCATGTAGAAGTGAGTTCGGACAAAACTACCCTTTCCAAGCTGAAATAGGAAAAACTCTAAGACTTTTGCACAGGCGCGTCGCGCCTAGCACCGTGCCCTACGCCGCGTGTGCGGGGATTTTCAGAGAGCATGCAAAACACCTGTCAGACCCATTTTACATTGCCGCGCTGTGCCTCGCAGTGCGACTATGTATTTTTCTCAGAGTGAATTGTTTCGTCCACTTGGATTTTACTCAGACATCTAAGCTCCAAATTATTTGATTTAGCTCCAATTCATCTTTTTAACTCATAATCAATTCTTACAAGGCATGAAACATGTAATAAGTATGATTCACCGTCATTTAAGCTCAAACACACGTAAAATACACTAATTTGAGTGTAAACAACGGCTAAAACCTGGGTTTCTAACCTACCATCAACACCTCACACTTAAACCATTGCTCGTCCTAGAACAATCAAACTATACTTCACATAGGGACGACCTTTCATCAAACAACTTTCTTAACACATTATACCAAGAATTTTTAAAGCAGACTAAGCACCCTATCATAATATCCTAGCTTCAAAACTCGACTCAAAAGCACCACGCATTTTTTTAACAACCTTCTCACTTACTCTAACACGTAGGTCAAAGCCATTACCTTTCCTTCGCAAGTCATCTGCCTTCACACCAAAAATAAAGAGTAGTTCCACACACAATAAAATTCAAGAACATATAGGAACTGAAGATAGACAGAATTCGCTCACTATCAGAATCAAAATTCATGTGCCACAGAAGACGTACCATAGGCTTGCCCGTAGTGTAATACTCTACGTATTGAGCTCATTCAGTCAAAGATCAAGTAGGACTTTAACTTAGTTACAATGTAGGCTGCGAGACGGGTATGATACAATTTAGATAATAGTGGCTACACCTCCCCGAGCATTTTAATACATACAATTTCACCAATTCAAACCCTACACAACCCAACCTTCACATCCTATTATTATGAAGCTCCCAATTTCTTTAAGCACAAATAAATTAAGATTTACCACTAGCAAGGAATAATTTTCTTTATAATATATACAATATCAATTTTTTTTTCTTTCTCTTTTTTTTTTCTAAGTTCTGAAGTTCTTTTCTCTTGTTTTTTAAATTCCCTACAAGTGAATCTCATATTTTTTCAAATAGTGCACCTTTCTCCTTTTCTATAATTTCACTCAAAAACTCAAACATACATCCACTTAGCTTTTAACAAGCTCGTAAATATTTTAAGTGCTCATGAAATGTAAAAGGTTCAAAAAAATGGGCAATTCACAAACGGGTCAAGCTTGTAGTGTGGTTGCCAAAAAAAATAGGATTACAGGCTCAGATGGGCTAACTAGGATACACAATAACTAGACAAGTCACGGACATATAATTGGCTCAACAAAGAAATGTCTATATCACTTCCTTGACTGAACTAGAATGCTATTTCGCTTTGCAAACACATGGAGTAAGTTCTAGATATCAACTGACATGCACAGAATATCAACACAAACCTCACTCACACTAGCACATAACTCATTTAGGATTTGATCTATCCCACTCTCTAGTCAAACCAGTTAAGCAAAGTCACAATCAAATAATTTAAAGTACTTATCCATGAGTCCAAAACTAAGCCTAGGTATCACAACTAAGACACTCACTACTCTCAACTCTCTAGGCATATGCAGTCAAGGAAAATTGCTTCAAATTAGCGCTATGATTCAAGATTCTATATTCCTAAAAAAACTAACTACACCCAGTTCAAGTAAACTCTTGAAAAAGAACCGCGACACAAAGAAAACCAAGGGAGAATTATATACTACCAAGGAAAGTAAAATAAAATAAAATAAAAATAAAAGACATATTTTTGGATTTTTAAATTTTAATTTTTTGTATTTTTCTCGTTCGACTACAAATCCCTCAATAAGCCAGTCGACGAAATCCATCGTCGGGAAGACTCGAAACTAAATAATTATGATTACTTACCATTACAGGCCGATAGAATTTAGAGTTTTAGTTGCAGACCATATTATCTAAGAAAGGAAGAAACAAATCAAACAACGCCAATTGGAAAATAGAAACACAAGCAATTAGGAGCACCCTACGCCACACTTAAGAAATTGCATTGTCTCCAATGTAAAATAGTAAAACAAGAGTGAAAAGGTGACTCCATGAGGCCCTTGGCCTAATCCTCATCAACACCCTCAAAGGTGCACATGTACTCATCATCGGAGGGAACAGAGTTCACGTCCTCATCCGGTGGCATCTGTGCTCCCTCTACCAAGCCCAACCACTGCCGAGTAACCGCGGATAGGAGGTGGTCCTTCTGCAGCTCTACCAAGTCATTCTCCCCCCCAGTAACGCGAAGGCGCATATCAGCAAATAGCAGCTATAGTGTCTCCTCGACATGAAGCAATATTTGATCCACATGAACAACAGTAGCAAGGGGGTCTATCACAGTTGTGACATCAAAAGCCCAAATAGAATGCGGCACCTGAATCGTCCAATCATAATAATATTCCTCCTCCACGTGGTGCATTTGCAGAAGTTGAGTAATCATGCTTGGATAATAAAGGTGGCGGGCCCCAAATGGTCGTACTCAAGCCATATGTTCAAGCATAATCTTGCCAAGATCGAATTTTATCCGGGTCAAGATAGCATAAATGAGATACACCTTCACCCTTGAGACATCAGTATCGCTCTAGGTAGGCATAATCTTTGTGTTGATCAACCGGAGAAGAACCCTGGCGGGACACTGAAAATTGCTCTTCTTCATGTCTTTGTGTTACTCATTAGCATCCCGCATCCATGTGGCAAGAGAATCAGCGCCACACAACTGGCGCTTAATATCAGGATAGATGGGGCCGACGTAGTAACCTCTGGAACAACTTATAAGAGTGCTCTGTGAATCCCATAATCTGATTTAACACCTGTGAGGAAAAGGGGATCATTTTTCCAATCACCTGCACCTCATACACCGCATCCAAACTGGCCTCAGGCTACCAGTTGGCATAGAACTCCTTTACCAAGTTCACGTTCACCAACTCACCGGGATGAAACAAACTATCCATACCCAGGTATCTGATGTTGTTATATATCCCGGAGTACTTCCTGGCTAGCTTGTCGTCATTTATACCAACTTCCGGGCCATGGCTCACTACGGGAACAAAGGTCCTGTACCAATTTCTAGCATGAGCTGGCACAGCCCGAATGCCATATTTGCAGCCCCGGATCACATCCGCATCTGGATCAATGCGATCCATTTCTTCCTCCACTGGAGCAGGGGTGGTGCCTGCTTACCTCCTCTACGACTGCTAGAAGCAACTCAGAAGAACCAGTATTAGCACGTTTGCTGGGTCAGCGAGATATTGTACCTGCACAAGACGAACAACCTTAGTCACAACATATAGAATAACAAGCAAGTCAAACGGGGAACCACCCCACACTTATGTCATAGGCATGTTCACAAGTATAATGTATATCGGAGACTTAGACTACCCCATTAAAAGCACGTCACAAGTAATCAACAACCTGCCCAACCACCAACATAATATTACAACAACATAACTATGAACTACACTAGTGTAAAATGCAAAATCAAGAAGATACACTAGTAACTAAGAAAAGAAAAATAAGACGTTATACTAATTTCCTACTAACAAAATTAAGAAGTTATAATACAACACTATACAAGTACGTATCATGATCGGACACCCCATTAGCAACTAGCAACACATTAGTATGGGGTGGTCAATCGATTAGCACTCCGGGCTAACACATTAAAGTTTCATACATAAGAACATGACCGCATACCCTACACTTATCTTCCAATATCTAGTTCATTACTAAGTCACAAGAATCAACTTTGTGTTCATACTTCACCATTGGAGTCATAGGGGCATTTTTTCAAACATGTAATAGGAACTAGTGTCAATACATTATTTTCAACTCAACGTGGTCAAGAACCACTACACAAATACACCAATCAACCACCCAACAACAACCAAAACATCACCGCATTGTAGCAATAGCACAAAGTGCTCTAAAATTCACACAACATTCACCAATTTTCAGCCATATAGGCACCCCCACCAAACTTTATCACAAAATAACTCCAATGCCACCAAGACATACCAAAAATCCTCCACAATCATAAGAATAATGAAAACCTCACAAGTTCAAGCACAATTTTCGGCCAAAATATGAATATTAACACAAAAAAAATTAAAAAGCTACCTAGGTTAGAGATACTAACTAAACTACCTACAATTACTACTAATAAGAGAAGGATGAGAAAAGAGAACTTACCTCGAATGAGAAATAAGGATGATAGGAAGTTGAAAGGATGGAGGATTTGAGGAAGAAGGAGGGATTTGGAGTGAGAGAGAGAATAGTTAGAGATGAGTTAAAGTGAAAGAATGGGGAAAAGAGGGAAAGGGGTCGTGGGCTAGAGTAAACTGGGCGACCATTTTTTTTCTAGCTTTTTCAATTTTTTTTTACAAATTGTGGGCGAAAACGTTTGCACTATCGCGTTGCAGAGTGCTACACCCCATGTGACGTGGTAGTGGACTTTCTCAGAGAGCATTATTTTCTAAGACCTGGGATTATGCCTACCGCACCGTGCCAAGCGGCGTTCCTTATGGTGTGCTAGTGTGTATTTCTCAGAGTTACGCCAATTTTGCTTTTTAGCCCATGGATTGCACCCCAACTCTATTATGTACTTATTTTGTGTCCAATTCATGCTTATACCTATCCAAACAATCATCAAAACACCTAAACTGAACTCCTAAACTCTAATTATCCTAATTTACAGTTATCAAAACTATTCTACAAAAGCAAGAAAAGGGGTTAGAAGTAGTTCTGAGATATGGTCATCAGCTTGACTCCATCACTTAAGCTCATTTGATCATGTGCTAGAGAATTGCTTGTCAGATCCTCCAACAAGATACGGTTTCGACCTATGCCCATTCACCTTAAAGCTTCCATTCCCTTCCTCATCCTATATTTCAATGGCACCATATAGTGAGACATGTTTCACCACATACGAACCTGTCCATCTTGACTTGAATTTTCCAGGGAACAACCTAAGTCTACTATTGTATAGCAGAACTTTGTCCCCTTCATGAAAATCCTTTGGCTTAATCATACATCATGCCAGTTCTTTGTATTTTTCTTCAAAATTCGCACAATTTCATACGCGTCCAGTTTAAACTCTTCCAGTTCGTTCATCTGCGACCTGTGTTCACCTGCAAGACTAAGATCAAGATTAAGCATCCTAATTTCCCAATAAAATTTATGTTCTAACTCAACATCCCTCTTGCTAATGTTGCCTGCCCTTTGGCACTTGTCACATGCAGCTACATATGCCCGTGCGTCTTTATACAAAGTAGGCCAATAGAACTGGCTTCCATGACCTTTGTTGCAGTGCGATTTCCAGCATAGTGTTCTCCAGCTGCTCCGTCATGGCAATGAGACAGAATGCTTACCATCACTTCTTCAGGAACACACCTTCGAATCACACCATCTACACACAGTTTAAACAAGAAAGGGTCATTCCAAAAATAACTTTTTACCTCACCTTGAAGCTTCCTTCTTTAATTACGAGAGAGGTCATGTGGCAACCATCCACTAGCCAAAAAGTTGGCTACATCGGCATACCAAGGCGGTCTTTCGGAGACCATAGCAATAGAGAAAATTTACTCATCGAGGAACTCTTCCCTTATTTCAATTGTCTCAACCGGAGGTCTCTCGAGTCGAGATATATGATCTGCGGCTTGATTTTGTGCGCCCTTCCTATATTTGATCTCCAATTCAAACTCTTGGATTAGTTGCACCCACCGCATTAGACGTGGCTTGGAATCCTTTTTACTCAACAAGGATTTCAAGGCTGAGTGATCAGTATGCACAATCACTTTACTCCCCACCAGATATGATCTAAAATTGTCAAAAGCAAAGACCACAACAAAGAACTCCTTCTCAGTAGTGGCTTAGGTCACTTGAGCATCATTCAATGTCCTGCTTGCATAGTAGATGGGGCTAAATATCTTATCTTTTCTTTTCTCCAGAACTGCCCCTACTGCTACATCACTAGAATAACACATTATTTCAAATAGATGGCTCCAATCAGGAGTCACCATAGTAGGAGCACTCACAAGCTTTTCCTTTATCAATTTGAATGCTCTTAAACTCTCCACAATGAAAAACAAACTTGACATCTTTCGCTAGCAATACAGTCAACGGCTTGTTAATGCTAGAAAAGTTTTTAATGAATCTTCTATGGAACCCAGAATGTCCCATGAAACTCCTTATGCTCTTTACAGAAGTCGATAGAGGGAGCCTAGCAATTACATCAACCTTGTCTGTATCAATTTCAATGCCATGTGCATTCACTTTGTGGCCCATAACAATTCCTTCTTTCACCATAAAGTGGCACTTCTCCCAGTTAAGAACCAGGTAAGTGGCTTCGCAACGTCCAAGCACAAGCTCCAAAATTTTCAAGAAATCATCAAAGTCATCACCAAAGAGGGTGAAATCACCCATGAATACCTCTAGAAACTTCCTGTTAAGATCGGAGAATATAGACATCATGCACCTCTGAAAAGTAGCTGGTGCATTACATAACCCAAATTGCATCCCCTTGTAAGCAAAAATACCTGACAGGCAAGTGAATGTAGTCCTCTCAACATCTTCTGGGGCAATGGGTATCTGATTATAGCCTGACATCCAAGAAACTGTAACATCCATGTCCAGCCACTTTCTCGAGCATTTGATCAATGGAGGAAAGTGGGAAGTGGTCTTTCCTTGTTGCATCATTCAGCCTTCTATAATCAATGCACATTCTCCACTCAGTGGCTGTTCGTGCTAGGATCAATTCGTTATCTTCATTCTTCACCACTATCATGCCCTCCTTCTTGGGTATAACTTGCACTGGACTAATCCACTGGCTATCACAGATGGGGAAATAACAATTTAATGATCTCCTTGTGCACTACCTCCTCTATATTTTTGTTCAACTTGCGTTGGGATTGCACCACTGGCTTGTTATTTTCTTCTAGCAGAATTTTGTACATGCAAATGGCTGGACTAATTCCTTGAATATTAGCTATACTCCAGCCAATGGCCTTTTTCTACTTTTTCAGCAGCTCTACCAGCTTTTGGTCTTATGTACCTGTCAAGTAAGCAGAAATAATCACAAGAAAATTGTTAGTTTCAAGAAAAGCATATTTCGAGTGAGTAGGGAGGACTTTCAATTCCACACTAGGCTTAGAAGCCTCCCCTTTTAGTTCCTCCTCATCAACCACTTGATCATCAGTTTCAAGAGCCTTAGCCTCTTTCTTTATTTCAGGATCTTCATCCTCCACTGTGCTAAACTGAGTAATACACCTCTCTAGAGTATCCCCCACAAGCTTTTCAAGCTTGTATTTTTTATCCAATTCCCCAACAACATCTAGCTTGAAGCACGAGTAGGCAAACGCCTCATCACTGGGGTATTTCATCATTCTTTTCATCTGAAACACTACTTTCTCATTTCCCACTCTTTGCATAAGCTGCCCCTCGTAGATATCAAGGATTTCTTTGCTTGTACATTAGAATTAGAGGTACCTCCTTGTTCACCTCCATGTCCACCACAATAAAGTCCATGGGGAACGCAAACTTGTCGACCCATACTAGAATATCCTCAATAATTCCTTCAAGCAGGATGGTGGTCTAGTTAGATAGTTGTAGGGAAACTAGTATTGATTTGATCACTCCAAGCTCACCTTCAAGTTTTCTGAACACAGACAAAGGCATTAGATTTATAGACTCAGCAGAATCATAGAGGGCCTTATCGAATTTGTCACTCCCAAATGAGCATGGTATGGTGAAGCTTCTTGGGGCCTCACACTTTTGAGAAATTTTATTTTGCAATATGGCACTGTAGTGGGTATTCAGCTTGGCCACTGTTGTCTCCTCTAATTTCCTCTTGCTAGACAGGATTTCCTTCAAGAACATAGCATAAGCTGACCTCTGAGTGAGTACCTCTGTGAAAGAAATGTTCATATAAAGTTACTTGAGCATCTCCAAGAACTGCCTAAAATACTTGTCAAGTCTTTCCCGCTTCATCTTTTGAGGGAATGGTAGAGCTAGCATGTATCTACTTTGTTCAATCTCCTCTTGTACCCCACTACTCTGGCCATTCTGTTTTTTACTTTTTTTCTCGTCTAGTGTCTCAGTGTGCTTGTTCACCATCTCAGGTCTAGCTTTCACAACTGGGTCGGCCAATGTTTTGCCACTTCTTAGAGATACAACTCTGATTGTTTCCTTTGGGTTTTTTTACAGTGTTAGAAGGTAGAGTCCGAGGAGCCCTCTCATATAACAGATTTGCAATATGTACCATTTGTCTTTCTAAATTCTAGATGGTTGTGCCCTGAGTCTTAAAAATTTTCATCTATTTTGTTTATGGACGCCTTCATGAGATTCCATACTAGACTGGTTTGACTGTTGTAGCTGGTATGGCTAGTACTACTGCCAAGGCTGGTTTTGAAAATCTGGCGGTCCTTGACCTTGGGGTCTAGGATTATTTTGCTACCATGAGTTCAAACTCCCACTAGGTGAACTCCAAGAAAAACCTGGATGTCTTGTCCCAAACCATTATAATTGTTCCCACTTTGATAGTTTCCTCTATTAAAGTTCCCTACTGCGTTTACTTCCTCAACTGAAGCTTGACACTCATGTGTAGGGTATCTCATTCCACAAAAGTCACATGCTGCTTGTGGTTCACTCAGTATCTTGGCCAATGTCTACTTTCTTATCTCTTTGGCCATGGTATCTAGCTGGGCTTGCACTGATGTGTTAGAGTTCACCTAGTGAACCCCAACAGATTTTCTCCTGTCATTACCCTCAGCAGGCCACTAGTTGGCATCCTTAGACAATTCATCAAGAATTAAGACGACCTCCTTCAGAATTTTCTTCATTAATAGACCTCCACATGCGGTACTTAGAGTTCCTCGTGAGGAGGGTGTCATTCCATCCCAGAAGTCTTGAAAATGCATCCACAATTCAATTCCATTATGTTGACACCTTCTCATTATCTCCTTAATTCATTCCCAAGCTTCAAAAATCATTCCAGTGTCCCTCTAGTAGAAGTTGTGAATTTCCCTTCTAAACTTTCCTGTTTTTGTAGCTGAGACGTACTTGTCAAGAAACGTTTTAGTTATGTCTTCCCATGTCCTGATCGACCCGATCGATAAGCTACGAAGCCAGTGCTTCGCGCCATCCTTCCATGAAAAGGGGAATTCCCTTAGATTGACTGCATCTTTTGATACTCCATTATACTAGAAGGTGTTCATGATTTCCTCAAAATCCATTAAGCAAGTGTCAGGATCTTCATTCACCTTCCCTCTGAAGATACAGTTGTTTTGGATGGTTTGAATCAAGCCTTGCTTCAACTCAAAGTTGCTTGCGGCTATGGGTGGAGGCCTAATACTTGAAAGTCCCTGATTGTAGACTGGTCTAGCATAATCACCTAATGACTTCCCAGGCCTAGGTACTGCACTCTCGAACTAGTCTTCAACCAAGAGTCGTTTTAGATTAAATCTTCGACCCCCACCATCTTTGATAGTCTCCTCAATAGCTCTAAGGGCTGCCTCAGCTGCTATCCGTGCCGCTTCTTGTTGTGCTGCCTCTGTCGCAGCTAAGTCTACTCCATCAATCTCTTTGTTTGCCATGTTATCTTGAGTCAAAGTATGACCCAAGAAATTTTCTGTTAATTCTCTTTCTTTTGTTAGTTGTCGCACGTGTTTCTCCAACTCTGGTTTGTAGGATATCACTTCCTCTGAAGAAGATCGAGTCATACACCAGAGAAGCTAAACCTCTACTCTGCACACAAGTGAGAAAACATGAATACAATAAAGTAAAATTGGTTCCTGAATTAGTACTAAAAACTATTTTAAACACTATTGATTGCCAATCCCTGACAACGATGCCAAAATTTGACGAGCGCAAAATATAACACAAAATTATTGCTCGCTAGTCAAAGATAGTATAATTTAAATCGTCTCCACAGGGCTTGGATTTAAATAGTGTTCGAATAATCTTCTGTTAATTACTATCAAGGAAAATTAACACATAATTTAATAGTTATCAACTACGATTAACTACTAAAAATTAATCAATTAACAATTGATCACCAAAGACAACATATGAGCAACAAAGAGATATCAATGAGAGAAATAAGGAAAATTGACTAGTAGGTGCAAGATAATTACTCGAGATCCAATTCTTGAGTTAGATCCATTTCCTATTGCAAGCACCATATTATTGTTGTCGTTATGCGTAGTTCTGAACATATATCATACTCTGTTAGTCCTATACCTATACTTGTTCAGGTTATCTAGTCCAGTAGGTGTCTTGACTGTCCCTCATCACTACTCCACTGAGGTTAATCTTGATACTTACTGGGTACTGCTGTGGTTTACTCATACTACACTTCTGCATATTTTTGTGCAGACCCAAGTAATTCGGAGTCAGTCGATCGCTAGCTAGCTGCATGAATCTTGTTGTGGAGACTCAAGTAAACCTGTTGTTACGTTCACAGGCCTCGGAGTCACCTTCTGTATTGTACTTGCACTATTTATCTTTATTTCGAAATAGTTATTTTTTGTAGTAAACTCAGTAGAGCTTATGACTTGTACTACCGGTTTTGGGAATTGTAAGTTGTGTAATAAGGTTCTATTTCATAATTATTAATTGTTGGTCACATTCTTCCACTAATTCAGTAAGTGCTAGGCTTACCTAGTCTTAGAGATTAGGTGTCGTCACGACATTCTACTGAGGAAATTTGGGTCGTGACAATATCAAGCTCCTCTTTCGATTAAGCAAAATAGAAATAACTTCACAATACGAATTAAAACTCCATCAATTAATTCCAACAGTTAACAAGAATTGAATCCCTAATCAAGTTATCAAACACAGTATATGTCAACACCCTAGTGGAATTATTCCATAGTAATGAAAAAAAGTAATCTCAATAAGGTTTAAAAACATAAAAAAAATATCAATGCTAATGATTCGATACAAACTCTTGTATTACACCGATTGTTGGTTGAAATCTTGATGAATTCTTGTGTCTTCTTGCCTTAGTTTCTTCTCCAATCTTTCGTAGGTCAAAAGTCCCTCAAAAATGTATTTTTGGTGTATGTATATCATGTAGAAGTGGGTTCGGACAAAACTATCCTTTCTAAGACGAAACAAGAAAAACTCTAAGATCTTTGCACAAGCGTTCCGGGCCGAGCGTCGTGCCCTGCACAGCGTGTGTGGGAATTTTTAGAGAGCATGCAAAACGCCAGTCAGACTCATTTTACACTGCCGCGTTGCGCCTCAAGGTGCCCCATGCAGCAGGGCTATGTATTTTTCTCAAAGTGAATTGTTTCGTCCACTTTTTGACATCCAGACTTGGTCCTCGATCCCCGAACGCGATCCCAGTTTAATTCCTTGGGCTTTTACTCAGACTTCAAAGCTCCAAATTATTTGATTTAGCTCCAATTCATCTTTTTAACTCGGAATCAACTCCTGCAAGGCATAAAACACGTAATAAGTACAATTCACCATCATTTAAGCTCAAACACACGTAAAATGCACTAGTTAGAGTGTAAACTACGGCTAAAACACGGGTTTCTAGCCTACCACATCAAGTTATGTTACCATACCATCGCTCATTTGGACAAGATTTCCCCAAATTTCTTCAATAACACTAATTTGATCTCGTCGTCATCTAGGTCGTTGCCTTTGATTGCGTACGTATATGAGGTTACATGCTCATTTGGATATGTGGTCCCTTTATATTTGGGAATGTCGGGCATTCGGAATCTCTTTGGGATTGGCTTCGGTGCCGCACTCCGGGAGAAAGTCTTCTAAATGAATTCTTTGGAATCCGGTCATTTCAATATTAGAGGTGCTCCTGGGATCTGGTCGACCCTCGAATTGTAAGTTTTCACCTTCTTGTCATTTGCCTCTATATTTTTCTCACCAGACTCCGCCCACTTTGTTAGCGCTTCAAGCATTTTCATCACCTTGGAAGTTTTCCCGGGCTCAAATGTATCAGGTTCTATGGAAATCTATTCATCTCTTCGAGCATTTTCTCTAACGCACCCGGGCTCGGTCATGTTCTTGGCGTGACTTTGCGTCTGCAGCTGTGCTGTTGCCGCTTGCTGAGCTTGTAACATTTCGAAAATCAATCGTAAGCTAACTCTATCACCTTCCCCTTAGGCTTTTGACATCTTTTATATGCGTGCCAATAAAGGTTATAAAATGAAAAGGTTCTTTCCTTTATATAGTAGGGGAGTTTCAATCCTAGTACAAGTCTAAATAAGGTAAAAAAATCTTCTCCCTCTAGTAACGTTGATATGCAGTTCAGTCGGACGAAATTTGCACCGTAACATCCGGCTGAGGGCGGATATTACGGCTCTCCGCTTATCGTGTCCAATCGTCTATTCCCCTAGTCTTGGCCCTTTACTCTGTTTAGAACCGATGCTCGGTCGTGTCCGGTACTGGATGCGCCATTTGCCCTATCCAGGCTCTTAGGTGTGGATGCCCTCGGTGTTAATCGAGGTCATATCGGAGCCGTATTGTCCTCTCGTTTCTTTATCGAAAAATTAGGTGTAGCTTTTATCCACGATTTTACCCCCCACACCTATGCTAAATATCGATGAAGAGAGAAAAAAAGGAATAAAATGTGAATATGATTCCCCAACAATTTTGATAGCAACGAAGGGTGTTTTACAATAGAAAAGAAAACACAGACGGCGGCGAATTGGAATTGAGCTGCGATTAATTTTTAGATTTTGTTTTGAAAATTGGTTCGAAGTCAAACAAAATAGGTTAGGGTTTTACCTTTAAAATTACGAACTCCAGTATACAGTATTGTGTTTTACATATATATGAAAATTTTAAACTTTAGGAATAATTCTTGAAATATAAATTTATAAATGTCCAAAGTCCAGTTGTCGTTCCTGGAGTTTTTCATGTCTTAGCAGGGATATTTTATAGTGTTTTTCTGTGTCAAAAGATTGGCTAAATGATAAAAGTTTTTAAATATTAGCTAAACTTTAATAACATGTGGCTAAAAGTAGCTATTTCTCAATTTCTTCGGCTTATGCGTACTTATGGAATGGAGACAAGTATATCTTTGATCCTACGAACATATCATAACCAGCAAATGTACTTGGGACTAGAATCGATTGGGCTACCAAGTAGGTCAGCTTAAAGCAGTAAATAACAAATTCAAAAAAAAAAAGATTCATGACTCAAAATTTTCAAATCAACTTATGGAATTCTTAACAAGTATAAGTAAACACCTCTCATCATATTTGATAATTCCTTAAATCAACGTGGTTTAAATAAATTGGAGAAGAGTCAAAAATACCTTTGAACTATTAAAAAAGGTCTAAAAATATCCTCCATCCGCCTATTGGGCTAAAAATACCCCTTCATCCACCTTTTTGGTTCACTTATACCCTTTGACCGTTAGGTCAATGCTAAATTAAAACAATAATTATTTAAATTTCACGTGGCAACTTCTTATTGGTGGAAATTAAACAACTGACCTATTAGAAAGACCCACCCATATCTACCTGTTTTTCGGACTAACCCGCCCCAAACACTAACCTGGCCCGAATAAAAAATTCAAATAAAAAATTCAAGAAGATTTACATGTATTCATTTTCTTGATTAATCTCATAGCATTATCATCGAATAAAGGGTTCATAAACAAATTAAACAAACAAGAAAAGCCTAGCATGAATGAGCCAATAATCTTCTTGACAATAATGTGGGGCGAAAAAGTAGGGTAGTCCAATGGTTTATGATATCTTGCAAAGAATCACTATGAGATCTTTCTGATATGTGAAAATGACTAAATTAAACTCATCTTGAATATAATACAATTTGTGTCTATCATGTAAATTGAACTGCATGCCATAATAAGAAAAAGAAAATCACGTAGTAAATTTAGTCTATATGTACGCTGCAACTTCCATGGAGCTTTTGTTCCATGGAGTTTGATAGAAGTGAGCCTTTTTTTTTTGTTGAACTTTTTGTTCGAGTCGGGTTAGTGTTTGAAGCGGGTTCGTACGAAAAACTGGTAGATATGGATGGGTTTTTCTAATGGGTTAGATGTTTTAATTTTGTCCAATAAGAAATTGCCACGTGGAGTTTAAATAATAATTATTTTTAATTCAGCATTGACTTAAAGGTCAAAGAGCACAAGTGAATCAAAAAGTTGAATGTAGGGGTAATTTTAGCTTAATAGGTAGATGAAGGACATTTTAAAACCTTTTCCAATAGTTTAAAGATATTTTAACTCTTTTCCGTTAAATAAATGAACACGACTCCATCGTGCTTTTCATCGAAGACAGGTTCGACATTGAATCGATCAACACTGAGCTAAAACAAAAAGATGTTGCTTCACTGAATCTCTTGTTAAAAAAAGAAAGAATTGCTTACATATTTCATATTAACACAAATGAGATCCTAATATGCTCCAAGTCTATAATGTGGTCAAAAGTTCGTCACCTCCAGGAAAGAGGTCACCAACTCGAAAGCCAAAACTAAGAGGTGAGTAATTACGTACTTTTGGAAAATTTTAAATTAATAGCTCAGTTGGTTAGCTATCGAACAATTAACTTTATTGATAAGGGTGAGAGTTCGATTCCCCATCTTATAATCCATCCCTATTTCCCTTTCAACAAAAAAGGAATTACGTACTTCCTAAAACGAACAAAGGAATCAGACAAATATTTGAGAAGACTAAATCCAAAGTGATAAGATACGATATCCTTGGTTCAGAATTTAATAGATGATATGAAACTTCTAACTTTTAAAGGTTTAAAGATTTCAAAAGCCCATCATGATGATAAAGGACTAAGGTTGAGTCAATTAGTCAACCGCAAAAATTAAATATCACAAGATTTTATCTTTTTGAGAATCTTAAAAATTTCAGTAACAAATTTCATCAATCAACTTTTAGCTAGTGAAAGAGAATATAAGAGTTTTATATGTACTTTGCACAATCTTATACGTGAACATTAAAATTTTAGATCAATTTTGTCGAGTCGACAAATGACAAAAATTATCCAAGAGATTATATGTAAAATAGATTGGACTTTGGTTAAAGTGTGAGTATTTGCAGGTACGTCTAGATCCAACGTAATTAAGTTGCATCAAGCTAGCCACGTCGAGCAAATAATCATAAAGCTCATATTGAACTTTAACTCAAAGTTGAAATAGGACGGTTTGTAAGACGAGTTTAGATAGTCATGCTTTAGCTATGTTAATTTTTTGATCTTGTTCAATGCTTCTCAATCTATTTCTTTTATGCCTTTTCATACCATGTTTTTACGACCAAGTGCCACGAGGTATAATATACACTAACTTCTTATTCAAGCATAATGGCTTACCTTTCTCAAGCTAGTCAACTAAACTAATTTAACGATGTTTTTTTATTTGCCTCTTAATATTGTAAAATGATAACATCTGATTGTATTATGTATGTCATTTTAACACTATGTTTAATATATTAATTTCTTTATTCTGTTTCCCTTTGGATTCGGGGTAGGTCAAGGTTATTGAAGCATGTTATTCTTAAGGCACAGGCAAGTTTCTTCATCTTTTATTCTGGTTCTCAAGTCCTACCTTAATCATATTAGCAAAACTAGTGTACTTTTTAAATATTAATATTATAATTCACATAAAGAAAATCAATATTTATTAATATCAAACATCTTTTTACGATTTTACTGTGATTCTTTTAACTCTTTATGTAAAATTCTATGACAAAAAGAATATGTGCAAAAATATTTCAGGTTACATACTTACATTGGCTGGAGTTTTATTTTGTTGGGGGGTTAGATTATTCACCTCGTAATCATCTCCCCCATTTTCTCTTCCTCAATGTATAATAAAAACTTAAAAAGAAAAACTCACTTTATATGTGAACATGAATAAATCAAAAGAGAAAATAAAAGGATAATAGAAAGGGAAAAATATAGTGATTTGAAAATTTAGAGGATGTAAACCAATGATGTTATTCGCTTTCCCTTCTTCGTTTGACATCTCTTTTCTATTTCATTCTTCATTTCTCGTTCTTTTTTCTTCTTGTGCAAAATGGTGCTCCTCTTCTCTTTCATGCTACAGTTTCGTTTTTCCTTTTCAGTTTCTTCCTCTCTTTCCTTCCATCAGATTTCATTTGATCAACCAGACACATAATTCTTCTCCTTATTTGATCATTTTCTTTTCTCTTGTTAGCTATTCTTACCATTTTTAAATGTCCACCACCCTTAATTATTATTTTTTCCTTTTCTGTTACTTCCTATCCATTTTTCCTCCCATGATTCCATTTAATTAACCAGACAAAACTTTTATTTCTCCTCCTAACTTTTTGTAAAATTTCTAAAATTATTTTCTCTTTCTTGTTAACTCTTCTTCCCTCTCTATATTGTCAAATACGAGACTGTAGTGCCATATCACCTCTCTTGAGGCCAAGACTTATATGAATACATAGAGATACATAGTTTATACAACAAAATATAGCTAACTAATCAGTATCATATATATTTTCAACAAAAGAAAACACTAATCAAACATCTTATATCAAGTTCTTTGGCTGAAACATTTAGTTTAAATGGAATAACCCATTTCAGTATATCTGAATTTGAAAAACAAATTAAAAGATAAATAACTGATGAAAGATAATAATGTAAAATTACTGGATATCATGGTGCAAAATAATTATTTTTAAATATAAAAAGAATAGCGTTAATCCCTTAGCTTAGTTCAGAATCAACTTTCCAGTCGTTACACCTTCACCTTCATCATGACTCCCTAGCATTTTAAATTTATGTAGCTTAAATTTGAAAACAGTAAAAAGAAAGCGCAGCAAATAGATAATTAGAAACTAAACATTAAATTAGAGTTCATAGAAAAAGAGCGTCATATTATACTACTAATTTGTTAAGGGGATATAATATATGACTGCAGTGGATTCGTTCAAGATTTACGAAACCTAAATCATAGATCGCACTTGCATGGATAATCAACTATTCTTACTTTTCTCATATTCAATCTTAAATAAACGGGGAAAAAATAATGAAATAAAAAAGGAAAAGAAATAAAAAGGAAAATAATGAAACCATATCACGCATGAAGGGGGAAAAGAAATATCCCAACTCTTTTCCTACACATTTTTTCTTTCTTTTACTCGGAGAATTTACCATCTTTGGTACTTTATCCTCTCCCCTCGAATATGCAACCCTAAATTCATGATCAAAGATGAAAAACATTTAGGAAATTAAAGATGCTGATACCGATTCTTCATTTAGAAAATTATACTATCATCTTTGACAGGATACATAAACAACAACAAAGATACTGTAAGTATTTAAATCAGGAAATTAAAGAAAAATTACTTAAGATGAGTACCATAATTATGGCATAGAGTAATAAAATACTTCTAGTAAGAGAAAAAGCACACTGTATGTTGCTTAAGTTGACGTCTTAACACTCAGGAATAAAAGATTGTAACATACAATATGATGCGCCCAATAAGAGAAAAAGCATCTCACATTTTGTCCCTTTCTATGCATTCTCTAGTCCCAAAACACAATTATGCCTCCATTTTATGTCAGAGTTCGGCAAACATCTGTTGAATTGAAAACATCAGCGTATTTGGAGAATGTGAAATTTTTTATCACAATGAATATTTTAAATGAATAACATTTTGGTCGAACCAAACGCACCAGGCACAATTTATATTAATGAAAAAAGAGGAAAAATCTTGCAGAAAAGGGGGTGAGGAATGAGTAAGTTCCATCAGAAAGTATGTGGAGACTGGAGAGTTTTCGGTTTAGTAGGAGAAAATGAAAATGAAACGGTGGAAAACAAATGAAAATGTGGCTAAAGAGGTTAAAGAGAATGAACAGTCGCTTCTAATTTTTCATCAGATTAACAGAAAAATTAGAATAAATAGCAAAAAATATGGAAAAAGATAAATGGCTTCTCTCATCATATATTGTGCCACGTCACCAGTCTTAGGTTTATATAATTACATAGATATAGATATAGATGCTTAAGCTAGTTTCCTTGAAATATATTCCACAGTTACTTAATTTCATCCAATTCTACTAGGAGTGTCAAATGGGTGCGTTGGAATGGTCAAAATGAGTTGATTCAATAAATAAGCGGGACAAATGTAATTTGGGCAGAGATGAACTGGGTCAAGTTGGGCTAAACTTTGGGTATTAACCTACCCTTCCAACTCTTACCAAGCTTTAATTAATGTGTATTATTTTCTTTATGAATTGTTTCGTTATCAAATAAGACTTTTTTATTATGGTCATATATAACATATCAAATAAAAGAAAGTCATATTTAAGATATTTATGCAAAGTTACTTATGGATCAATTTGGGCTAAAAGTCAGCCCAACTTTGGATGTGTTGAAATGGTTTGGATCAAAATGAGTTGAGTTCAATAATTGGGCGGGTCAATGAATAGCCCAACTTTGGGCGAGTTTCAGCTCAAAATGGGTTTGGGCCACCCATACAATTCATATATTCAAGGAATTTTACCTCTTATAGCAAACTTTACACCCTATTTATTATAAATAAAAACCATTTTTAAAAATTATTTTCTATAGCTATCTTTTAGTTTTTATAGCAAAATATGTATTTATGGTCACTTCATACCTTTAAGCCATAAAATACGGTGTCTAATATTTTTCTCTCACATTCTTTTAGTTTATTCTCTCACAAAATTACCTAACAATATCTTATTTCTCTTTCCACCATCTCTCTCTCACAACGCCATTCTCCTCTGCATTGTTGAACCATGATTCTCCTTTATCAGCGCCATTGCCTTCCTCAATTTTCAATATTTTTTGCTCCAAAAAGTTATGGTAAGTGTTAAAACTTTTAGCTTTTGGCCGGTTAAACCTTCTTCTTTTTTTCTTTAATATTGTTTTTTAAATATTCACCATTGTTCAATTTTCACCAGAAAACTTGAAATTTTCTGTTCAATGACTGATTCAATTACTCAGAAGAGGGTTACCAGAGGTATACCCACCAAAGCACTAAATTTCGATGGGCCATCTTTCGATTTGCAAATCACTCAAGCGGAACCTGTATTTGCAAGTTCATCAGCACACTGAAACCGAAAGAAGAACAAAAAATACACTATGACCCTACGAAATAAGGTCAAGTTGAGAAATCTTCGGAAAAATCAATACTTCCTGATGTGGAAAAGAGAAAAAAAGCTCACGGATGATGCTTCAGGGAGTAAGGGTAAAGAGGTTGCTGAAGGAACTAGCTATTTATATGTATTCGAGTCCGCATACATTGATTATTAGCTAGTACAGTGGTTGTCTCTTCTTGTATGTAAATGTATTTATATGTATTCACAATTGCCTACATTGATTTTTAATTTTTAAAGTGATTTTGGACTGTTGTAGTTAGATGTATTTATATGTATTTTAGTTCATTCAACAACATTTTTAAATACACCAGTTGTTCTGTATTTAGTTATGTATTCACCCTAACTGTATTCATATGTATTTCCAAGCCAATTGTATTATGCTATATTTAAAACAACAGTCATTGCCATAACTCACAGTTTTTGTGGTAATTATCAATGCATTATGTTATATTTCATGAGTGAGTTATGTATTCAACATAACAGTATTCATCTATATTTTCAACCATATATTTTATCTTTTTAATATTTTTTTGTATGCAGGAAATAAAACTCTTTGTTAAACACCCGCATATTTTATCACTGCATATCAGTTCCTACACTAACCCCGATATAATCTCCGACCTCAAAGAAAAGCTTACTCCAGATCAGTACAAATTATTTGGTACTACTTGTTTTGGAAGTTTCCTTGAGATGAAGTACTGTGAGGTTTAACATCAATTATTCAGGTGCTTCATGGTTCTGCAGCTGGAAGAAAGTCCCGTGGATTCATTTTTAATATATGTGAATGGTACAACATTATGCATTTCAATCAGGGAGTTTGCGGTAGTTACTGGTCTCAATTGTGTTAGTGACGCTGAAGATTTTAAATTTAACACAAAGATGCCTAACAGGATTGTGGATACATACTTTGGCGGTGCAAAGAATGTCAAAAAGAAAGATTTGTTGAAATGCTTTGATGACAAGAATTGGGGTTTTACAACGATGAAGATTCCATTAAAATAGTTGTGTCGTATTTCATACATATATTCATATTATCCACTGAGAAGAACTGCACAATCATCCCAAGACTATATTTTGACTTGGTCTAGAGCGGGAGATATTCTGATTACCCATGGGGTAAGGAGACATTCCGTGCACTTATCAAATCTATTAGTAAGAAGATGAATTCCCAGAAGAAGTATTGCAGGATAGTTGGGATGGCTCTTGCTATGCAAGTATGGTTGTACGAGTGTTGTTCAAAGGTTGACCCCAAAATTACACTCCGAGTTGATAACCGGATTTTCAGAATACTTAACTGGAAATCCGCTGTCAACCAGCCAACTTATGCTTACTTGATGAACGACATGTTCGACGACTAGGGAAATATGGTAATTTATTATTATTTAATTGAATTATATTTTATTCAACATATGTTTATGTTATTAAAAATAGTGTTAAACTTTAAAAAAAATACAGTTGAATACATAAGACATCTATGTCCATCTTTTCACAATTAACAGGAATACAACAGAATACATAATATAATTTTACAGCTACACATTTAATTCAATGTTGGAAGTTTTCTATACAATTCAATTGAATACATGTACATATATAATTGCCCATATACATAAAGCAGATTACAGTAGTGATCATATAGCAAGTGTATTCGAATGACACTACTGCTTATCATTCAAATACAGGCAGTTATATAAAATACAACTGAATACGCTACTCCCTGTCATTCTAATATAGTACTACTGCCCATATACAACATGTTTATAATCATTGTATTTTATTTTCAGATGAAATACAACAACATTCAACCAACCGCTAGTGAGCTTGCTGTTATTAAAGTGCCTCCGGATGGCGTTGATGTAGTCAAAAGTACTCTTCATACAGACAAAAATGAAGATAATTCTAATGACTTTAGTTCTACACTGCCTCTTCAGCCGAAGAAGAAACATGATGCAAGCGTTGGTCCATCTTCATCACCACCTCACAAAAAGCGAAAACAGCAGCTAATTGATCTCTCAACTACAGAGAGTCCAATACCACATGTGCCTGCATTACCTCAAGCCAAGATTCCTCCCGTTGCTAAGATTGAAATCAAGGAAATTGTATTGATTGTTAAGAAGCCATCTGATTCTAAATCTGATGATTTGTCTACTTTGAAGAAGGATCTAAATTCATTCAAGGATTATGTAAGTATTGTTAATACATACTCAAGTTTACAGTTTATGTATTAACTTTCTTATATGTTTCTAACCCTTATCTAATTGTTTGTGTAGTTATTAGGTGATGAGCGAGTTGACTTCTCTACGATCATTGATCAATAAAAATTTCCAAAAGCTTTATGAACATGTTAAAGCCAAGCAGAATACAGAAAGGGATATCAAAGAAAGAAATATATTGGGAGTCATGATGGTGGTATTCAAATGTCAACCGAGGCCAACTTGCATGATAATCCCAAAGGCCAAACAAAGCATGATATAGCTGTTGGGGAGAATTTAGAGGTTAAATTTTCTAAACCTCTTTAGTATATATGTAGTATAATGAGACATGTGTAATCAGTGTATTTATATATTGATATAACTGTATTCATGATTTTCCGAAAACATATTGTAAATCAGCTTTTAATGTTATTCAGTGTAATCAGGTATACAGCAACATACATGCTGCAAAATACACTTATATACATATGAATACAATGTTGTATTTATATTTATGATTTTCTGAATATATATTGTTAATCAACTTTTACTATTCTTCAATTTAATCATATATACAACAACATACATAATTAAGAATATATTAGTATACATGCGAATACAGTATTATATTAGTGAATACATTTATAAAATACATGTGGATACATTTAAAGAACACAAGTGTGTATACCTATTTTGAATTTGGTATTTTATATTTATTCCAATCTGTTTAATATAATTCTTTCAAATATGTGATATATTAACGTATTCTATTTGGTGTATGTTAAGGCTATGGAAAGGAAGCTGAACACCGACATTCATGCCATCCACAAGTTATTTTAACTGGAGACACATTAAAAGCATCTACAAAGGATATTCTTGTCTGTAGTGAATTAAGAAAGGAGGGGCCTACTGCATCAGAAGTGTCGTGTGTCATACCACCCAAAACGGCGAGGATATATTCGGAGAAATACATGTGTCACAATTTGAGTTGGCGGATGATGACCTTCCAAGTCAAATTCCAGAAACTAGAATTGTGATACATTCAGCAGCAAAACTTGTTGATTCAACGTCTTTACCTTCTCATACGACTCGGCGTCCAAGTCGATGGAATTCTTTGCTTCACGAGACAAACTTCGACTTGGCCGGTTAGTAAATTTTTATACAGAAACTATGTTTTATAAAGCTATATTTTATATGACCATGTTAACTTTAATTAGATGTCACTATTAATAGCTTCGATGAACTGCAGGTACTTCAATAAAGTTGACTCCCATAATTGACAAAAAGCATCCTTTTGAAGATAATTTAATATCGGGACCACATCATACTTTAGTCATTCAAGAATTAGAGAAATGGGTTTGAGATGGTCTGCTTCCTAAACATGATCAAAAGTAAGTTTCTTCTTTCGATCTATAATGTATGGTTTTACCCTTTATAATGTGAAGTATAATTTTTTTTTTTTCAAATCCTTGTAGAAAGGATAAGAAAGACCGTTACAAGAAACACAAGTCAACACTGCCTATACCGTTGGATTTTGGAGTTCATCAAGTCACTTCAAAAAATTGGTTTTATCTTCTATAATATGACGGTCAACTATGGCATGACGATGTAAGATATATCCTTTATACATTCATTTGTTAAATTTAATTTTTTCAATGTTTGGTTTCAATGTATTGAAATATGCATTCAATTTATGTACATGTTTTATTCATGATGTGTCAATATTTGTGTTTCACTATTTTATTCATCATATTCAAATTTTGGATCACTGTATTCACCATGTTGCATTCATTGTATTCAGATGTATTTTGTATTTACAGTAGTGAAGTTATTCTAACATATTGCTGTTGTAGTCAATATATATCAAACGTTTATAATCACTGTATTGCAATATTTATTCAATATGTATTCAAACTTCACTGTATTCGCCGTCTTCACTATTTTTCACTGTATGCACTATATTCACAGTTTTTAGTATTTGTTACAGATCATTGTATTCATTGTATTTTAGTGTATTAAATGTATTTCACTGTATTCACAATATTCAATGTCTTCGCTTTATCTCACACTTCTCTGTGTTTCATTATTTTATCCAGCAATATGTATTCAACTATCTTTGACTGTTTTATAGATCTATGTATTAACTGTATTTTAGTGTATTAAATGTATTTCATTGCATTCACTATATTCACAGTATGTCTTCACTTTATCACAAACTTGAATGTGTTTCACTTTTTTATCCAGCAATATGTATTCAATGTATTGCAGTATGTATTCAGATGCATTTTTAATTATTAGTAGTTATGTATTCAGATGTATTTTTAATTAATAGTAGTTAAGTTATTTCCAAGTATTGCAGTATGTTTATAATCATTGTATTCAATGTACTGACGCTATGTATTAAATTTATATACAACATAGTGATATTATTTTTTACTACCTGAGAAAGAAGGGCAAGTACAACCAAAGTAGCATATTCAAATACGTAACTGTTGATTGTATATTCACGACAAGAGTTGCTGATATCTTCGACAAGTATAATGATACAGATAACGATGTAAGTATAGCCAAGGAAGAAGATGTTGTATGTGAATACATAAGGGGCTATAGATTACTAGCTAATGTATCATGGCATACGGTCGATAATGTCTTGATACCAGTCAACTTGAAAGACAAACTTCATTGGATATTGGCAATTGTCTCATTTAAGGAGAGATGTATTAATGTATATAACTCCTACCGATCAGCAGGTCATGATCCTTATGTGCGTTCTGAGATAGATAAGCTTGCTAAGCTTATACCTCTGTACCTATCGATCAGAGGTTTTTTACAGAGATAAGCAAGGCATAGATTGGTCTTGTGAACCAATCTACAATGACAAGGCACAAACTGAACCTTTTGATGTTGTTTTTGTTTCGAATGTGCCTAAACAAAGAGCTTAGAGCATGTATGTATTCAATCCTTTTTTTGATTATTGTATCATTTATAATCTTATATATATGAATTGTATTTAACTGTGTCAATCTACTTTTTCAGGGATTGTGGGTTGTATGTCACAGCATACGCAGAGTATTTGAGCACTTATGGATTGGTTCCACAAACAACTTTGATGCCAATTTACTCCGTCAAGGATATGCTGCCCTTCTTTGGGACTATGCTATGCAGAAGATAGACGGCGATGCCATAAGCGACAATGAAGCACCCGCAAAGATTATTAGGCAAATCACATATTCGGATACTTCTGTGAAGATAGTTTTGGAATAGTTTTCTATAAAACGGATTGTATTTGCAGCTTATTACTGAATACATCATGGTTTTACTCAACTTTTTTTGTCTTTGAATACATGAATGTATTTTGTCTTTAAGGTATTAATGAATGAAACCATAACTGTCTTTAAGTTATGCTATTAATTCATATACTATGTTGTATTTATGTATTAATAATCATCCACATACTTCTATTATGTATTTATATAGCTGTATTTTGCTGATACATATCCCTGTTATATTCAGCATAATTCAATAATTTTAAATCCCTGCTATAATCCAGCTATATTCTGCAATATTTGAATGATAGGCAGTAGTGTATTCAATTGTATTTTACTGTATTTATTATATTTCAATGATAGACAATGTTGTATTCAATGGTTGTATAAATGTCCTCCTATATACATGTCATGTTATATTCAGCATAATTCAGTTGCACACAGATACAAAAAATATCATTCAAGCTGTCTTAAAAAGTTAAAACACCATATTTTATGTTAATCTAACTTGTATGTATTTTTTTTACTGTATTGCAGTATATTTAAATGATAGACAGTGTTGTATTCACTATGTTGTATTCATTATATTTTATTGTATTTATTATATTTCTAAATTAGCTACATTCAGTGATTATATTCTGTTTTTATTTTCTACCTTTGTATTCTACTATATTTATGTATTAGTATAATCGTTCACATAGTTGTATTATTTTTTCAGAAGTTTGTTTGGAATTGAATTATCTATGTATTAAGTTTTCTTCTTGGATGTACACTCATGTATTTTATGAATACATGTTTTGCTATACCTCATACCTGTATATAAATCACTTCGTAAAGATACCACGAAACATAATAGCGTTCAATTTAAGAATCTAAACTTAAAAAATTCATTCAGTAAGAATTCAATACACCAATAAATCAATATGTAATAGAAAGCTTGAACAAATCTATGGCATATAGTTATTGTAGTAATTAAAATCAGAACATGAACTAATTCCTACGTGGAGCATTTCTACAAATACGCTTATTATGTCCTCCCTGCCCACATATACTACACGAATGTTGATTTTTCTTCTGAAGCAATTCAATTAACGGTTTATCATGCTTCTTCTTTGGTCTTTAGGAGGTCTTTTCTATTTGGGTGGTAAGACAATTTCCTCTGATATATGTGCTGGTATATTCCATTCACTTTGGTCAGGCAGTGGATACACGAGCAACTCGTATGTCATTACAATTGACTTTGGTTTGTAATAGTCCGAGCAATAATCTTCCGGCATTAGAAACTTGCTTTTCAAGACAGCCCAAGCATGTAGGCATGGTAATTCGTCAACTTGAAACCACCCACAACTGCAAGTTTTCTCTAGGAGGCAAACGGTGTAATGCCTTCCTTCATCATTCACCATGTGCAAGTGTTCAGTCGATGATACAACCTACATTAAACAGAGAAATATAAGTTGTGGACATTGGTACAAGTTGTGTATCTGTCAATGACGAAACATATTAAATACAGTATGCATGTATACAAGAAATACAACATTTAAAATACACTGAATACAAACACTTTTATCTGACAAAATATTAAAGTGAATAAATTTATTTTTGCAATACAGTGAAATACACTAAAATATTATCAATACAAAAATAAAACTATTGAATATAACAAATGAAATACAGCTGTAGCAACATATATTATCAACATATAATATGCATTAAACATAGTCGTTTGATACAATAGAATACATGCACTAGTGTTATTATAAAAAAGGCAGGCAGTAGGTGAATATATTTATATGTCAAATATATTGAAATACAGTGAATACAGACATTATTTATCTGACAGAATATTAATGTGAATACATTTAGATGTGAAATACAATGAAATAAATACCGTGAAATTTATCTATACAAAATAAAACCATTGAATTCAACCAATGAAATACAGCTGTAGCAACAGGTATTATCAACATATAATACGTAGCTAATACAACCATTTAATACAACAGAATACCCCTTTGATACAACAGAATACATGCACTAGTGTTAATATATAAAAGGCAGGAAGTGGGTTAATAATAGAGGTTGTATCAGGCATAAATACATGATGTATTCATATATCTTAATTTTGTCAATGCAAGTACTTATAGCAAAACAAAACTTACAGTCATTTGGGTAGATAGT
This sequence comes from Nicotiana obtusifolia, assembly GCA_002018475.1. Classification (NCBI taxonomy): domain Eukaryota; kingdom Viridiplantae; phylum Streptophyta; class Magnoliopsida; order Solanales; family Solanaceae; genus Nicotiana; species Nicotiana obtusifolia. The sequence goes on from MCJB01048045.1 coordinate 83,908, forward strand.
GCCTTATTCAATGTAAGGATCTCCTGATATTTTTTCCTAAGCGTTGTGTACGTGTGTAAAGTTTCTTTTCGATTGTTGCAATTCCAACGCCCAAACATCTTCCTAACTTCTACTAGGAAGTTGTATATTGGCAATTCTCTATCCGATACAAGTGTCGAATTGATTGACTCAGCAATATTTGACGTCATGATCCATCCCCGGTCGGGCGCATACAATCTAGCCCACTTTTCGTATCCAGCTAGCTCCAAGTAATCTTTAACCCGAATATCAACTTTTTTCACTTTTTCCATTAGACTATTAAATTAATCCTGGGTGTATGCTTTTGCCATTGAAAAGTATACCTCTCTCAGCATGACTCTTTTTGAATTTCTTATATACATTGTTCATAGATGCCATATACAAGCAAAATGGGGTACCGCAGGATATACTCTCGATACATATTTGATTATGCTCTTATTCCTATCTGAAACGATCCACATGTTTTTCCGCTCGCCATAAGCCATCTTAAATTGCTCAAATAACCACAACTAAGCAACATCATTCTCTGAATTAACAACACCATATGCAAGGGCAATATACGTCCTCTAAATACAATTGCATACAGATAAAAAAGTATCATTCAAGCTGTATTAAAAAAGTCAAAATAGAATATTTTATGTTAATCAAGCTTGCATGTATTTCTTTTTAACTGACTAACCTGCACCATCCAACGTGCTAGTAGAGATGATTGTTCTTGTGTATGCTGATTTTAGGTGGCTGCCATCCACAACGACGATAGGTCTACAGTAATCGAACCCCTTTATAACAGCATACAATGATATATACAAATACGTGAACTCATTTTTAGGTGATTTTTCCGTTCTAATATGTGAACCAGGATATGTCATATCCAATGTATATAAGTACCCTGGTAATTTATTGAATGAATCAACTAGTTCACCCCTAAGAAAATTCACTGCCTTTTCTCTAGCGCGCCACGCCAACATATAACTAACATCTACACCAAAGTCCGATTTCACATCATCAATTATATCCTTTAGAATATATTTCCTCTTATGATTAGTAAACTTGGACCTAATCATTCCCCCAATCAACCTACTGATTGCTTGACGTTGCTCATACACCTTGTTCTTCAATGGACATGCATGCTTATCATTGAATTCCCTCACTTTGAACATGTCACGACCCGGAATTCCCACCCTTGGGAGCCGTGATGGCGCCTACTAGTGAAAGCTAGGGAAGCCAATTAACCGAATCATTAACTACTATTCCACTCAAAATCAAAGCAACTTAAAATCAACAGTTAATAACATTATAAATAAATGAGCAGAACGTATAAAATTTCAGGCCTTTGAACATTGCCAGTACAATCTCCTTAACAACTACCCAAGATTTGGTGTCACAGTTTCACAGACTGTCTAAGATTTACTACAAATAAGGATCTGAAAGAAATAACAAAATGCTGTTTCTGCGACTACAAAAAGAAACAGATAAAATAGAAAGCAGGAGACTCCAAGGTCCGCGGACGCCTGCAGGACTACCTTAGGTCGCCTGATAATCAGAAGCCGGAAGCTCCTTACGGTCCAAAGCCTGCGGTACTGGGATCTGCACAAAAGAGTGCAGAGTGTAGTATCAGCACAACCGACCCCATGTGCTGGTAAGTGCCTGGCCTAACCCCGGCGAGGTAGTGATGAGGCTAGAACCAGACTCCAGATAAACCTGTGCAGTTATATACCAATATATATATATATACACACACACATCTACAGTGGAAAGATAGAAATAAATGAACCAATTAAGTAGGAAAAAAGGGAATATACTTTGGGATAACAGTTAAAACAACAGACCATAGATGAATAGTAAAGAAACTACAAATTAAATTCCAACACAAATCAAGAAAAAATTTCACACAACTATCACTTTCTGTCATATCCTGTTGCAGGCGTGCACCTCGACCCCATTTCCTTAAAATCCTGTTGCAGGCGTGCAACTCGACCCCATTTTCTTATAATCTGTGGTAGGCGTACCACCCGCTCCCAATTCATTATATCTTGTTGCAGGCGTGCAACCCGACCCCATTTTATTTCATCATTGTGGTAGGCGTACCACCCGCTCCCATTTCACAATATCTTGTGGCAGGCGTGCCACCCGACCCCATTTCATTATATCTTGTGGTAGGCG